>CATIWM010510463.1:0-10456 GCA_949671775.1 Mallotus repandus
AAAACAACTGCCAAAATCACTAGAAAAACAATTAGAAACCAAAAATAAATGAAAAAAAAACTGCCAAAACAACTAGAAAAATAAACTGCCATCAAAACAACTAGAAAAACAAGCACCAAAACATAGTATAAATAAAAAGAAAAAGAAAACATTATAGGGTGTAATTTTCCCTTTATATTATGAGCTTGTATGTACCTTAATGCGCCGGTATGGGTAGGTGGTAAGTGTTAGTGTTATGCACTAGGTCAATCATATGTGACTATGTTTTGACTTGTCATTTTATTAATAAAGAGACACTTTCATTATTATTTTTGTGTTATGATAATTACTTGAATAGTTAATTTTTTCTAAGGACATCAAGTATGTGACTTGATAGTAAAACCCTTGGATTAAATATGAGTTCTATTCAAATTATCCCTAGTCATAATAATGAATTAAGACTAGTATGATGTTAACTGATGATTATATTTTACTAATCATGAATATGAGATATTAAGTAAACTCATAGGTACTATTTAGAGAAATGATGTACTGGATTGACCTACTGTGAGAATACTACATAGATAATTGTCATAAGTTATTCTCATCACAGTAATATTGTTTTAGTCCTTCGACATTGAAATCACCATGGATTTCTACGTAACTATTTTATATTTTGACACATTCTAACATTGTCTTTAACATGATGATAGAATATAATGTTGTTGGATATGAAATGAGTTATGTGAGGAATGTGAGTGATTGAGAAGGAATTTAGCCCTCATTTAATATGAGTAAGATATCTATGGGCCCCTTGATAAGATAGACCGAAGGAAATTGCATGACCATGCTGAAATGAATTGATAAAGAGTTATCATTCTCAGTCTACTTAAAATCAAGTAATAATATTATTGAACTGTATAAGGATGACATAAACTATGCCTTATGTTCAATTAATATATCATGTGATAAAGGGACTACAATATTGACTGTAATAAGTTTATGTCGGATTATCGGCTTTCACATAACTTGGGTAGTCATAATATTTTGCTAGATACCAATTATAACTTGTAGGCCTAAATTGGGATCTAGGCCCACTGCCAACATTATGTGAACCTACCGAGTCACACACTTTGAACAGGCCCAAAACGAATATGGGTTTACTAAACCCAATAATCTCTGTGGAAATAAATAAATAAATATATATATATATATATATATTTATTTATTTATTTAAGGTAATGGATATCTTAAATAAATAGGATATATATTTCTAATTTAGTATTTAAAATAAAATCAGAATTAATAGTGGCATATACCCTAATTGAGAGTCTATAAATATATCATGTTCTCCAGGGTTTCATATACGTCTATTACTCTAGCCACCTAAACTTCATTTTCTCTCCCTTTTGAGAAAACGAAACACAGAGTTTCTTCATTCTTGTTTTTATAAAAAATTAAGAAGGTGCTAGCACACATAGATTCATTTTGAATCAAGGGTTGTTTGTGTGGATACCAGTAGAGGATGCGTCCTTTAAGAGACGTCTCAATCTGATCAAAGAAAGCAAAAAAGCTCGAGGTAAGGTGTCACTGATGTGAACCTCCTCTCTTCCTTCTAGCAATTTAGCCTTTACTTGCGATTATGGTAAGATTTTAAAAACCCTAATTAAATTAGTTAATCGAATTACATGGATCTGGGTTCAGGTTTGTGATAAAATTTTAAATTTCTGCCTGCATTCAGTATCATAAAACCCAATAGTAAGTGTATGCATAATCATATTAGGACCAGTAATGGGATGGTCCTTAGAGATTTTTTTTATATGCTACCTCTCCATTCTTATATATATATACTATTTGGCTTGCCCCATTATATATTTTATTTCACTTGTCCCAGGAAAAAAGGATTGGAGAGGAAGAACAAGATTTTTCACGTTTTCATACTTCTAATAAATTTTCTTATTGTTTTGTGAATTTAGGTGATTGTCATCATGAGTCAAGATATGAATAGCATTCCAATTCTGCAAATGGATACGCATTATATTCTAAATTCATATACTAGATTTCTAAATTTCTTACATGTAGTATCAGAGCCTTATTTGCTCCTTGATTTTATTATTATTATTTGATTGTATTAAACCAGGACAACTTGTTTTAAATGGCAATTATGTGAAATCATGGTTGTCTCCATTATATGAATTGATTCATTTATTCAACTTTACTTGTGCATTAGAGACAACATATAGTAAATGAAAAAATAGATATATATAATTAAATTGTTCAAATTTATGTGTTCATTAAATAAAGATGTACATTTATATTTAAGTATCTCATATTTGTATTTTTAATGTAGATATTTGCATTTGATATATGTTATTATTACGGGTCTTTTGAGAAATCTCTAATTAAAATGATTTTATAAGTTAAAATGAGTGTTACTACCAAAGTGGGACATTTATTAAGACTTTCACTTGCCCAAAGGAGTTATTATATGCATTAAGTAGAAATTGTGTGTGAGATAGAATAATTTGTGTTAAAAGATGCTTTTTTTTTTAGAGAATTTAGCTGCTCAAAGGGGATAGTTTCTTGAAAGCTATTATATTTTCATATCCAAGCTCTATATTAAAATTTGATTACATGTGCGAATCTGCCCAAAGGGGAATATGTAGTGATGCCAAAATTTTTTTATATTTTAATATTCAATATTGCAAGACAAAATTAGCCAGCATATTGATACATGTTCATATTTTCTTGAATAGTTTCTATTAGCATGAACAACACTAGTGCTACTTATAGACACACGGCAAGGCCCGACCCAAGAATGAAGCCCAATGATGAAAGCTCAAGCAAAATGAGCTTGGTAGTGTAAAGTCCAACCCTTTTCTTCCTTAATGGGTCTGTAGAGTAGTGGTCCTCACTGAGGTGACAACACTAAGGCAGTGCCTCATTAGTGAGATGATGCCTCAGTGCGTTGAGGCAACCGCCTCATCAATGAGTTGATGCCTCAATGATGCTGAGCTGTTTTTAAAATAATGGAGAAAATTGCATTTTAATGCGATTTACTCTATCTGTTAGCATGGAAAACATTACCAACATGGTAGAGAATGTGTAGGAAGTTAGAAGATTATTTTGAACTGAAAAATCAGAGAGAATAAAGAGAAATAAAGAGGGAATGAATGAGAGTTAATGAGGGAAGGAATCAAGGCATTAAAGGGAGAGGATAAAATAAGAAAGAAAAGAAGAGATGGAGGGGAGATCTGCTAGAGGCTAAAAAAAACATAAAAAAAAGACAAAAGCAGAGGAAAAAGAAAGAAAGGGAGAGCTGAGAATTAAGGGAAAAAACAATAATAAGAGGAAGAAGAGAATAAGGTCTTGGCTTAGACAAGGAAAAAAGCTATTGATCTTTACACTATATGAAGTTCATTCACGTCCTATTGAAACATTTTTTGAGGGCCAAGACAGGGAGCCAAACCAATGTCAAAAGCAGTAAACTCCATTTTCTCCACTCTTAATTTTATATTAATTTCATTTTTGTTTGAATTAATTGTTTTTGTTGTGTTCTAAGTTAGATAGATTGTTTCTCTTTATGTTTTCATGATTATGTGATTCTTGAATTGTTATTTTCATAAATAATCTACGTTTTGTATTTGGAAAACAAGCTTTGTTCTTGAACTTCGCCTTAGTGCAATAAGGCGGCGCTTATTGAGGCGTCGCCTCATTTCATTAAGGCGGCACCTTATTGTACTAAGTCGCCGCCTTAGCTTCAGAATGACAGAATATTTCTATTATTTTCAAGTTTATTCCTGTATTTGTTTTATATTAAGCATCTCTTGGTATTTTTGGCTTGTTTAATTAAGAAAATATTTGGGTTCATTTGCTTTCTTGTACGTCTAAGTTTATTATATTATTTTCTTGTTATATTGCATGAGTATTGTTTTCCTCTACATATAATTTTATTTCTACATTTTTTTATTTAAAATCAGATATTTTGATTATTTATTTTAGTTGTTACTTTTGTGAATTAATTATTTATTTTGTTATTTGATTGCATTTATTTTGATTATTGATTGTAATTCATATAATTAAATTAAGTGTGATTATTTTCTGCATTTTATCTTATTTTTTTAAGGCATTAACTTTGTGATTTCCTTTGTAGGATTTTATTTTTGGGGCTAATTCATTTTATGTTCAGGAATAATTTTCAGTGATGATTTGGTCACTAAGTGGCCAACTTTAGTTTAAGAAATTCTTATTTTTATTGTTGGTTATTTTATTTTATTTTGCATGTTAAAAGGTTGTAACTCTGTTCTCCTTCCCCCCTTCTTTGTGTGTGTGTTTACTTATTTTATTTTATTTTATTCTAATTGTGTGATAATGGGTTGTAACTTTTTTCTCCTCCCTCTTTCTTTGCATGCGCAATTATTTTATTTTATTAAGTTTATTTTGGTCTTTGATGAATGTGCATAATTTGTGATAAATGTCGTGAATTGGACCTAATTTGCATGTAATTGGAATTTAATCCAAAACTTAGACTTAATTGTAAAATTGGAAAGTTGTTTGGTAGCAATTACAACATTTGCATATTAATAATGAAATAATTAAAGGTAATAAAATACAAAACACAAATGGAGACCAATTACAAGGTTAGGTGGGCATTTCAAAAGCCTATACCCAGTTTTCAAATCCAAGCTCTGAGGACGGCTGCTGGAGCCCTTTGTGGGATCTAGTTGCTATAAAGTGTATCTCAAGTCTCATCCAGGTGGCGACTCCCATCTCCGATATAGGCTTAAAGCCCATATTGTATCTCCTTAATCGGCCCTGAGCCCATACAGTGCTATGGTTGCCAAACACTTGGGCACGTGCTGAACTCCGCCGCTTACACTACTATTGAGATGTTGACTAACACAAACTTTAAGAAATGGAAAGAAGAAATTTTATTTTCTCTAGCTGTGGGGAATATGGATTTTGCTTTGTGTGAAGGTGAGTTAGTCAAGCCTAATGATCAAAGTACTAATGAAGAATGGAAGTTATATGCTAGATAAAAGAAATCTATTTATCTTAGTCTCATAGCTATGAGAAGAGCTATTCCTGAGCACCTAAAAAGTAGATTACTTGATGATGCTAATGTAAAAGATTTTCTTACTATTGTGGAATAAAGATACTTTGCATCTGAAAATGTTAAGGTTAGAACCTTTATGAGTCACTTAACTAATATGAAGCATAACAATGTTTTAAGTGTAAGAGATTATATCCTTAGTATAGTTCATATTTAAAACAAACTAAAGGATCTTAAGCTTGATTTACCTAATGATTTTATTATCCTTCTTGCCCTTAATTCTTTACCTCTTGATTTTTCCAAATTAAGACTGCTTATAATGTTCAAAATGCTAATTAAAAGGTTAATGACCTTATAGCTAAATGTGATGCTTAGTAGAAGAAGTTGAGAAGGAAAAAAGGGGAAGAGTGCCCTATTAGTTTCACAATTTAAACCTAGCCCTAGCCTAAACCATAATCCTAAGAAAGATAGGTCTAAGAGTAAACCTAATCAATATGCTCCTAAGAAGACTTAAGTTTTTAGAAGGCATGCTATGGTCATGCTAGAAAGGTGGGAGGTCATGATGTTGTCCAAAAGAGTAAGGTTAAGTGCTTCTTTTTTCATATAGGCGTTCATAAAAAGAGTGAGTGCCATAGGTTCATAACTTGGCTAGAGAAAAACCACTAACAAGAATGTAAACTTTTTAATTTTGTTTATTTGGAATCTAATATGATATATGTACCACCAAATTCTTGGTGGCTTGATAGTGGAGTAACTTTTTATATTATTGTTACCTTGCAAGGTTCTTAAGCAAAAGGAAACCAAATGAGCTTTGGGCCAAGCTAAGAGTTAGGAATGATGCTGAAGTAGATGTTGAGGCAGTAGGAGAGTTAGTTTAAAATTAAAGTATGGTTTTTGACTTGTTATAGAAAATGTTTTTTATGTTCCTTCTTTTAGGAGAAATTTAATTTTTGTTTCAGTTATGGACAAGATTAGATATTGGTTTAATATTCGTAATGAAAAAATTAATATTTTCTTGGATTCCAAATTGATTGGTCATTGCATTTTATCTCATAATTTATATCAATTGTCTTTACATTCAAATATTGATGATATAAATGTTGTGTCTAAGAGATCTTTAATTAAGGAAAGATCATTTAAGTTATGACATAAGTGTTTAGGCCACATATCTAGAAAAAGAGTTGACATGTTAGTCAAGGATAATATCCTTCCTATACTTGATTTTAATGTCCTAGATGCTTGTGTGGATTTAATTAGAGGTAAGATGAGCAAAATAAAGAAGAAAGGTGCCAATAGGAGTTTAAACATTTTAGAGATCATTCATACAGATATAAGTGGACCTTACTCACCTACCATTTGTGGCAATAGGTGTTTTCTTATGTTTATTGATGATTTTTCTAGGTATGGTTATGTTTTCTTAATTAAAGAAAAAGCTGAAGTGCTTGAAAAGTTTAAAATTTTTAAAATTCGGGTTGAAAAATAATTAGGAAAAGTTATTGAAATTGTAACATCTGACTATGGGGATGATCATTTTGGCAATAAAGGACAATAGATGCAACCATTTGCTAAATATTTACAAGAGTGTAGAATAATTACTCAATACACCATGCATGGTAGTCCTAAACAAATGGTATGTTTGAGAGGTATAATCGTACTCTCAAATATATGATGAGGAGCATGATGAGTAGGTCTAACTTATTTGACTTTCTTTGGGGGTAAAGCCATGTATATTTTGAATCGTGTTCCTAGTAGGTCTATTTTTAAAACACCTTTTTGTTCTAGGTAGGCAGAAAACCTAGTTTAAACCATTTTCATGTTTGGGGTTGTCCAATTGAGGTGAGAATTTACAATCCTAATGATAGAAAAGCTAGATCCTAGAACCATTAGTTGTTACTTCATAAGGTATGTAGATCACTCTAAAGGATAGAAGTTCTATTGTCCTACATATGGCATGAGAATTGTGGAGTCTATGATTGCTAAATTCTTAGAGTTTAATGTTATTGATATTGCTTGTTCTCATGCAATTTTAGAAGATGTGCATAATGATCATGTGTCTATTTTTTTACTGTAATTGCCCTAGGGAGTGAATAGGGCTATTGGAAATTTAAAAGGAAATTAAAAGAATTAAGCAAGAATAAAAGAAGATTAAGTGAGCAGAGAATCAAACACAAGAACTTAAGGAGTTTTATTAACTAATGAATCTACATCTCCACCGAACTTATCCCTAAGTTAGGATTTTCATCACCCACTCCAATATATTACTTGAGATTAAGTTTACAAGAGTTTAAAACTCACTCTTCAACCTTACACAAACAAGAGTTTTCTTGGCTAACTCTAAAACTAAAAACCCAAATGTTTTAAATGGCTAACACTTGAACTAAATCCACCTAGAGCTAGTTCATCACTTCCCTTTGTTAAACCTAAGAAATACAAAAAGAAGAGAAACCTAGTCAATCACACAAACCACACTCAATTAAAATTGATTACGAAGAGAATTAATTTTTGAAGCTTTAGAGAATTGAATACTAAGAAGAAGTTATTCACCAATCTATCTAACCTCTTAAATGAGGTTTTATGAAGAGTATATATAGTGAAAAACATCAAGAGTTAGTTATTGGAGCTCATTTAATTCGTCCATAGCTTCATCTTTTTTCATTAATTGTACTTCAGCTTTTTGCAGGAATTTCATTGGTCCCGGTCGGGACATTTGATAAAACTAGCTATTGAGCTAACAGACCCATTAAATATGAAAGAGATATATTAGTCCTGGTCGGGACATCGCTCGGGACTTGATGTCCCGGACGCCATCCCAATCGAGACATTAATCGGAATGGGTTCTAGAAAATTTCTCAAATTTTCTTCATTTGAGTCCCGGTCTTATTTGACTGGTACTAAATGGGACTACCTTATCTCCATCGATGTTCCAGTCGGGACATCAACCGGGATGGCTATTGTTCCAATCTTCAAAATGCAATCATGTTGGTCCCAGTTGAGCTTGCTTGGTCCCGGTCGGGATTAGCATATCCTAGGTAATGTCCCAATCGGGACATAGATAGGAACTGGTTCTCAAAAATTGATTTCTTTGATTTTTCTTCATCAAATTGCTATCCAAATGTACCCTAGCTTATACACACTTAAGATAAACATATTAGATGCTCAAAATATGGTTTGTTAAGATCAAAAGATGGGTTAATTTAGATTTATCATTGCAAAAGGTCAACATTTACCTATTATGTTGCCTAGTGAGAGTATGAATAACCAACATGGGTGTGCAAATGATCTTTCTATTCTTATTATTAATCCTACTCCTGTAGTTGATCCTATATAACTATAAGTAGTAGAAGAACTACCTGTAAAAAGGTATGTACGGAAAGAAGATCTTTTATTCCTAATGACAATGTCATAGATCTTAGTGAGGATGGCTATGATAAAGGTTATATTGTGGATCCTAAAACTTATAGAGAGGCTATTAGTTGTGGTAATTCAAAATTATAGGTTGATGCAATGAAAATGAAACGAGTTCTATAGCTTCTAATGGAGTGTGGTAATTAACAAAACTTCCATATGGGTATAAGCCTATAAGATACAAATGGGTATTCATGACTACAAAGGATTTAAAGGGAAAAATTGAGAGGTTTAAGGCAAGATTAGTGGCAAAAGGGTTTACTCAAAGAGAAGTTATTGATTATAATGAGACATTCTTACCAATGTCAAGTAAGGATTCTTTTAGAATAATTATAGCATTGGTAGCTCATTTTGATTTAGACTGAAGTTTTTAAGAATAAGAAAACTTAATTTTATTCATAGAATAAATTAGTTATATATACAAGGTTGCCTAAATTTCAGCCTTAATTTACACCTAAATTCAACCTAACTTTAATCTACTAATTGCTATAATTAATGCAATGTATATAGTCGTACAACAATCAACAAGTATACAACTATACAACTGCCAACACTACCCCTCAAGATGGTGTATATATATCTCTCATACCCATCTTGCATACAAAAGAATGAAATAATCTACTACATAAACTCTTAGTAAACACATATGCTAGTTGACTCCTCGAATTTGTATAGTTGATTCTTAGGCTTTGATCATCTAACTTTCCTTTGATAAAGAATTGATCAATCTTAATATGTTTGGTCTGATCATGTTAGACTGGATTGTTGGCAATGTTAATTGCTGCCTTATTATCACAATGTATCAAAAAAGACTTCTTCTAAAAAATATGAATAACTTTCATTAGCTTCTTAAGCCAAAGAAGTTCACAAACTCCTTATGCCATAGCTCTATATTCTGCTTCAGCACTTGACCTAGCAACTACACCTTATTTTTTGCTTCTCAATGTCATTAGATTTCCATCAACAAAAGCACGGAAACCAGAAGTAGATCTTCTATCATTAGGAGATCCTGCCTAATCAGCATCCGCAAATGCCTCAATTTCCAAATGGCCATTTTTTTAGAAGAGTAATCCTTTCCTAGGATTAGATTTAAGATATCTTAGAATCTGAAAGACAACATCGAGATGTATAGTTCTAGGACTGCGCATAAATTTATTTACTAGGCTCAATGCATAAGCGATGTTAGGTCATGTGTAAGAAAGATAAATTAGTCTTCTAACTAACTTTTGATACCGTTCAGTGTCAACCAATTCTCCAACATTTTCCTTTAAGTTATGATTGACCTCAATAGGGGTATCTACAAGTTTAAATCCTAACATTCTTATTTCCTTTAGCAAGTCTATAACGTACTTTCTTTGAGAGAGAAATATGCCCTTCTCTGATCGTGCAATTTTTATTCTAAGAAAATATCTGCTTTTTCCTAAATCTTTAATCTCAAATTGAGTAGCCAAGTATTTCTTCAGCCTAGCCATTTCTTCATGGTTGTCACCTGTCACTACTATATCATCAACATATACAATAAGAATAGTAATTTTACCATTGTGATATTTGATGAACATAGTGTGATCTGCATTACTTTGCTTGTAACCAAAACCAATCATTACTTTACTGAATCTATCAAACCAAGCCCGAGGTGATTGCTTTAAACCGTATAGAGCTTTTTTTAAGTGACAAACTTTCCCTTCAGTCTTTGGACTAGAAAAACTAGGTGGAATTTCCATATAAACTTCCTCTTCTAATTCACAATGTAGAAAGGCATTTTTTACATCGAACTGTTAAAGATCCCACCCAAGATTAGCTGCACAGGATAAGAGAACTCTTATTGAATTCATTTTGGCAACAGGACTAAATGTTTCTCGGTAATCAATGCGGTAGGTCTAGGTAAAACCCTTTGCCACCAACTGAGCTTTTAGTCTTTTAATAAAGCCATTTACCCTATGCTTCACTGTGAATACCCATTTACATCCCACAGGTTTTTTGCCAAAAGGAAGATCTACAAGCTCCCAAATTCCATTGTTG
>CATIWM010510476.1:0-10882 GCA_949671775.1 Mallotus repandus
CGTCAGATTCAGGCAAACCAAAGCCATCGGACTGCTGAATAAGAGAAGATAGGGTTCCACCTGAAGCTTACTCTAGTAAAACATTGTAAAACATGTCCCCCTTCTGATCGAATGTTGTTTCCTCGCCATAACATTGAAGAACGAATGGGCAGCTACGATGAAGCTTGTCGAACACCTCTTTCTCTTGCCGCAGCGAACTTGACTTGGACACCTCTGCTGATTTGACGGCCATAATCGGTGGATACTTTCCATTTCTTGAATTGGGTCTCTTCAGTTCTGCCAAATAAACCGACCCAAAGGCACCTTCTCCTAGTAATTTTCCTCTCCGCCATGAAACTCCGTTATTGTGCAGCTTCTCATCTTGTTCATCATCGTCAACCATCGCTAACTTTCTCTTCATGGTTACCAGGCTTTATTTGGAAACAAGTTTATTTGGATATTAGTTAGGGTTCTTAATCTAGAGAGAGCCGACTAAGAATCAACAGATAGCTGAGTGATTATTTATTGAGTTATTCACTAGGTTGGTTGTATTCATGGGGTTGCTGCCTCCCACATGCAAATTCGGAAACATTACTTTTGTGGGAAGACATCACTTCTATTCTAGTTTTGAGCCAATTATCTATTTATCACATTATTCCAATTTGCTCCTTCAAACTTTTAAATGGTGTCACTTTTATCCAATTTTATTAGAAAAATCTAATTGTATTTTTAAAAATTATTTTTAGACATAAATTTAAAATTAATTTCTCAATATTTTCATAAATTTTTAATATTTCACTAAAAATTTTTAAATTTTAACTATTTTAAAATTTACTTCTCAGTTTTTAACAAAGTATTTAGAAATTTTTCTAATAGAGGTCAAACTGAAAAAGTGTTAGATGAAAAAAGAAAGAATTTTGAGAGACTAAAAGTATTAGTAATATAAAAAATATTTAGTTTCTCTAAGAAAAATATGATAAAAATTAAAAAATTTAAACTTTTATTATTATTTATAGTACGTAATAGTTAAAAGTGTTTACTTTATTTATTTTTATTTTTATTAATATTAATTTATATAATAAATTGATTCACAAGTTATCACTTTTTTCTTATTATTTTTAATTGATACATAAAAAGTTAAAATTTTATATAATAATTTAAATATTAATTTTTAGATTTATTTCAAAAATGGTAAAATTAAAACTTGAAAATATTTTTTGAATTTTATCTTTCTTTTAAAAGAAGAAAAAATTGAATAAATGTAAAATTTGTTTTGTAAGGATCTAAAAGTATTTTTTAAAATTATAATTAGATCCTTCAAATAAAATTTTATAGAATGGGCGCAATTTATAAAATTGAATGAGCAAATTGAAATGATTTTCAAAATATGATTTAATTGATAATTGGCCAAAAGTTGATGACAGATTATATCATTTTTTTTTTTGGTTAAAAATACAAGGAAAACGCTTGAACAAAAAACTAACAAGGAATATCAACACACTCTCCACTCAAAAGCTCAAGCAATCCTGACGGCGGAGAGTGAAGCACAAAATAAGTTATATTCCTCCCTTTAAACACACATCTCACATCCCACTCCTGTCGCATGAGTTGCTGAATAAAAGAAACAAGGTTGCTGTAATTACTAAACAACTTTAAATTTTCATTGACAATATCAACTGCTATGAGGGAGTCTAACTCTACCACCACCCGATGATAACCCATAGTCCACCCAAGATAAAGCTCGATAAGGATACTTCATAACTCAGCTTTCAAAATTGAAAAAATACCCAAGCCCTGCATAAAACTGATCTGCCATCTACCCGAATAATCTCTAAAAAGCCCTATAGCCCTTGCTTGAAATGATAGAGCCCTACTATTGCCATCCATATTCAGCTTAATAACAGAAACCTCTGGAGCGTGCCAAGAAAAATGAGAAGAGCTTGGCCCTAGTAACGTAGAAGGAAGGTTATTCCAGCTATGCTTTGCAAAATGAATATCTTTACAATGCTGTTGAATAAGATTAACATCAACTTCCAGGGGAATAACATTATGGTAAAAAATTGTTTGATTCCTCCACTACCAAATGTACCACACAGTGACCCAAAGACAAGGCTCCAATCCACATCTGCACCCATCTTCTCCTTCCTAGAAATATTCCTCGACAACCATTCCCAAAGCTCCAAGTTAAAAAAATCATTTTCCCCGAGCTCGTTAAATATGGAACGCCAAACTCGATGAGCAAAATGGTAATCCCTAATAGCATGCAAAACAAATTCATCCTCTTTACTACACCTTAGGCAAGAAGGAGAAGGAACAATAGTTCTTTTATGGCATATGACATTAGTAGGATCTTTTCTCTTGCCACTAACCAAAGAAAGGATCTTATGTGTTACGGACCCTTCCATTTCCAAACTTTCGACCACAAAGGGTTGGGTAGATTGGACTTTAAATCATTAATAAGATCACAGGCATATTTTATTGAAAACTTTCCTGACTTGTAGAAATTCCAAATAACAGTGTCCAGGCCATTGCATCTAGAAGGAGGGAGCATGGAAGCTAACCTGAGGTAAGCATACGATGGTAATAGGTGTTGGAAGGCACTCTATGTTAGTGATATACACTAGGTCAATCATGTATGACCATATTTTGACTTTGTCATTTTATTAATAAAGAGACATTTTCATTATCATTTTATGTTATGATAATTACTTGAATAGTAAAACCCTTAGATGTGACTTGATAGTAAAACCTTAGATTAAATATGAGTTCTATTCATATTATCCCCAGTCATTCATTATTATTAAACTAATAATAAATTAAGGTTAGTATGCTATTAAATGATTATTATGTTTTACTAATCACGAATATGAGATATTAAGTCAACTTATAGGTACTTATTTGAGAAATGATGTACTGGATTGACCCACTATGAGAATATTACATAGATAATTGTCATAAGTAACTCTCATTATAGTAATACTGATTTAGTACTCTAACCTTAAAATCACCATGGATTTCTACATAACTATTTTGTATTTTGGCACATTCTAACATTGTCTTTAACAAGATGATGAAATAGATTATTGTTGGATATGAAATGAGTTATATGAGGAATATGAGTGATTAGGAAGGAATTTGTCCCTCATTTAATTTGAGTAAGATATCTATGGGCCCTTTGATAAGATAAACTGAGAAAAATGCATAGTCATGCTAAAATGAATTGATAAAAATTTATCATTCTCAGTCTACTTAGAATCAAGAAATAATATAATTGAGTTATGTGAGGATGACATAAACTATGTCTTATGTTCAATCAAGATATTGTGTGACAAAAGGACTACAATATTCATTGTAAATTAGGTTATGTTGGGTTATTGGTCTTCACATAACTTGGGTGGTCATAATGTCTTGCTAGAGGCCACTTATGACTTGTAGGCCAAAATTGGGATTTTAGGCCCACTGCCAATGTTATGTGAACCTACAGGGTCATACACTTAGAACATGCCCAAAACGAACATGGGTTTTTCCAAGCCCAGTAATACTCTATGAAAATAAATAAATAAATTCATTATATATATATATATATATATCAGGCCCAAAATGAACATGGGTTTTCCCAAGCCCAGGCAAATTCCGCAAGTGTACGGATCATGACAAATAATAAAGTGATAAGTGGAGTATCATTCCCACGAGAAAAGGGTACTAAGTACTAACTATCAATCGATTTTCCCTAGCTAGCACAAATCAAATTAATTTGCAAGAATTAAATTAAATAAATTAAAATAAACTATCTACTCTAATTAATCTAATTAAATCAATGGGGATAAACTAGAGATTGGGTTGTTTCACTGATTAGGACTCAAATTACAGAATTAAATTCAACTATTTCATTGATCACAATCAAGGGTAAGCTATTTAAATTACCTAAAGTCCCTTTCGAGATCATCTAAGCATGCCAAAACTAATTACTACCCATTTTCATGGCCAAGTCAATTAATTAGGGCTCATTAGGTTCCTTAATAATTTATTAATCCCTGAAGGATTCGTCTGCTTAATTAGGGCTCATTAGGTTCCTTAGCAATTTATTGATCCCCAAAGAATTCGTCTACTTTCGTGATCAAGGTTCCTAAGTCTTATGAGTTATAAGCTATACTCAACTTTCGTTGATAGCAATTTACCCATAAACACACAAATAATTGGGCCCTTAATTGAATACAAGATATTAGGCACAACTCATAAAATTGAATGAAAATCAAATCATTAATAAGAAATAAAAATTCCAAAAAGTCTAACTAGCTACTTCAAAATCAAACTCTAAAATATAGTTTAACCAAACATGGCTTTAAAAAGAATTACAAATATAAAATTTATAACAAGAGAATGAAGAAAAAGAAGAATAGATAAAACTTGTTTAAGCGAACTTCAATCTTCAAACCCTTGTTCGCTTTCTTGAGCTCTTGTTTGTATTTTTTGTGTCTAATCCCCTCAATATGTTCCCTCAATAGCTCTCTTATATCCCCCTTTTATAAGATAGGTCTCATGAAAAACCTACTTGCACTTGAATTCTTAAAAAGGATGTTTTCTCTGCTTGACATGGCTTCAAGCACGACATGTTGAATCTAGTGTCACATCCTTCATTTTACGGCATGATTTACATCATGGCATGTTGGATCTCGTGTCACTCTCTCATGATTTCTTCAATTCATATAGAATAGTACATGGCTTCGAGCATAGCCGTGTGCCATCCTATGCTGCGACTTCTTCAGGTCCAGATGCAGACACGACATCCAACATGTCGTGTCTCAAGCCCTACTGCATTGATTCATGTTCTAGAATAGGTCATAGGCACAAGCACGCCATGACGTAGCCCACGTTGCAGTAGTCCTTGATTATTTTGGAGTTCTTTTCTGGACTTACCTATAGAAAGGGAAATATTTATTAATATTTAATAAAAACTCCAATCCTAAATAAACTTAATTTATTTATTTAAAATTCAACGTAAAAACATGTGATAAATTACACATAACAAATTCCCCCAGACTAAAGCTTTGCTTGTCCTCAAGCAAAAATTAGATTTAAACATTTAAACTCTAGCTCAATCATAACCAAAGAGTTACAATTTCTAAGAAATACAAGTCGACAACACCGAGACTGAAACATGTTTACTAAAGAAGATAATCAGACAAACATACACCATATATGAATGATTTACTAATCACAGCCAAAGAACATAACCTAATTGAAATCCAATAAACATAACCTTAGGAGAAAAACAAAATTAGTTGTGAATGTGTTTTATACTCCATTTCACAACATCTTTTCTTTTATTTGATGAGTGTGTTTTACACTCCATCTCATAGTTTTTCTTTCTAATTAAATCTTCCTACTCTTAGTAATCCCCCGCCGTTCACGCATTACTGAGCGTGTAAAAAATTTAAAATTAAGCATTGCTCTTAAGAAAAAGTGATTTTTTTATAGAATTTCATTTAATCTCCCAATTTCTCGCTCATATTCAATATTTCGGTTCATGCTTAGGTTGTAAAAATTAAATCTTTCATGCATAATGACCATGTTCAACTATCTTACTTAATAAACCATTCAATCTCTCGATAATTAAATAAAACATGCATACTTATATACTTGCACCTTCTAATCGTAACTGAGCATTAATTTTGCATAAAAATAAAATAGAAAGTTTTAAGGATAAGAATCATAATAAATGTGGATAAATCAAGTTGAAAGTTAATGAATCTTATCATTTTTTTATAAATATTTTATTTAACTAATTTACATGCAAAAATAAATAAAGCACACAAACATAAGAAGTCCAAGAGTTTGTAGTTCCTCATTAGACAGTCCAGTATCAAGAGTTTCAGACACATGAGCTTGAGATCGTGTGCTGCCAAACCTTTTACCATCTCGGCCATGTTGGATGGTCGTGAAGTTTTTAACATGTCTCCTTAGTATGTCTTAATTTCCCATAGTAATCACACTTTTTATTAGCCTGTTCTGGTCCTTTTGTAGACTTATCTTTAGATGCATCAGGGTTTGAAGTTATAACAGATGAGTTAACTTGCATACTTGATTGTTCAGTAAAAATAATAGACAATATAGCATTACATCTACTCTCTTCTTGCTGCACATGGTTGTATGCTTGCCTTAAGGAAGGGAAAGGATCATGCCCAACAACTTGTACTCTAATCTGATCAAATACATCATTTAATCTCGCTAGGAAATGATACACATGTTCCTTTTCAATTAATTTATGAAACTTTATTGCATCAGCTATACGGGATGCTTGAAAATCCTGATAATAGTTAAGTTCTTGCCATAAGCCACTAAGTTCAAAAAAGTATTAGGCAATCGTCACCTCACCTTATTTGGTTTCATGATTTTTTTTGCGGCTCATATACTTGGGCATTGTTACCAGATTACAAATAAGTTTGAGCTGTTGCATCCTAAATCTTTTGAGCTGTTGCATCCTAAATCTTTTGAGCTGTATCTAGGAGGAGATAACCTCATGCAAGCCGAGGTTGCATTGAGTTGATCAACCATGACATAATGAGAAAGTTTTCAGAGTCCCATTTGCTAACTCCAGGATCAATATCATCTGGTCTTCTTTTTCCATTATTGATATAGCCTTGCAATCTTCTGGCCTGAAGGAATAGCAAGCATGACCGCGACTAAGAAAGGTAATTTATTCCATCTAGTTTAATTAGACTGATTTGTAGAGAAGGATTGCTAATAGAAGTGGCTGTATTTTTACTATCATCATGATCAACCATGATAATGAAGGATTCTTTGTTCTTTCCATCAAGCATGTCCAAAGAAATATCAAGATTACAAACAAAAGGTTGTAGCTAAAAGTATGCTAATGTATAGGTTGTAGCTAAAAGTATGCTAATGTATAGGTTGTAGCTAAAAGTATGCTAATGTATAGGTTGCAGCTAGGGTTAACAGTCCTTCAATGGCTGCCATTAAAGAGAGAGAAAATTCACTCTTTAAAATCTACAATGAATAGAGCAAAAGACAACCCTAAAGGATTCCGCTCTGATACCATGTAGTTTTAACGTAGAGAACTTTTGTAGAAAATAGGGTTGTTGTATTAACCCTACACCAGTCCATTTCTATTTATATTAATCTTGAATTACAAATAATTATAAAACTATCCTTAGCTATTTAGGAATCCTAGCTAAATAAGAAATAATAGTCTACAACTAATTACAAGGATTTACACAATTAACTCCTAAAATTATGACCTATATCAGTCAACATATGATGATATGGGAGATTTGCTAATGGTAAGATATACAATGGCAAGTAAAAAAAAATTTCTTAAGAAAATTCCTTGTAGGACGTCTATGCTATATGGGAAAGAATACATCCTTAAGGTATTAGTGGGAAACCCTAATAGATGCTATGAAGGTTTTCGTATGAAACCGCATGTATTTAAAAATTTATATGACAAGCTAAAGATGATGAATTTTTTATGTAATGCTAATAATATAAGTGTTAAGGAAGGTGTGGCAATGGCTTTAACAATTCTTTGTCATGGCACAAGACAGAATTATAGCTTAGCGATTCCAATATTCAACCGCTATAGCGTATGATTACTTTAAAAAGATTGTAAGAGCATTAGCAACTTTAGGAGTTGATTTGATAAAAAGGGTAAACAAAGGTGAAGTACAACCTAAGATTCAAAACAATCCAAAATGGTTTCCTTATTTTCAGGTATATTACATAGATGTCTAACTATATAATTTTTTTAATATAAATTATATTTTCTTTTTATAACATATTGTTAATTTTTTTACAGAAATGCATAGGTGTTATTGATGACACTCATGTTACAGCCTGGGCACCAGCTTCTACACAAAAAACATTTTGTGGAAGAAAAGAAACACTATTCACACAAAATGTCATGGTAGTATGTTCTCATAACATGATGTTTACATTTGTGTATACTGGATGGGAATGGACTACAAATGATTCTTGGGTATTTCTTAATGCATTAACTAGACAAGGAAATGAATTTCCTTTTCCAAGTAATGGTAAGATATGAAATTTAACTTATTTTTTTTTATTATAATGGTAATACTTAATAATAATAAATGTATATCACTTTTTTATTTTCATATTATTATTACGTTGTAGATGTTGGCTATCCAAATATCCCTAGATTTTTAGCTCCTTATCGTGGTGAAAAATATCATTTGAATTAGAAGGAAGTATACATTGTTTAACTTCAAGCATTCATCATTGCATAATGTGATAGAGAGGGCTTTTGGAGTGTTAAAGGCAAGATTTTCTATTTTAAAATCAATACCAAGCTACTCATTGCGCCATCAAAAATTGATTCCCATAACATGCTGCACTTTACATAATTTTAGTAGAAGAGAAGATAGAGCAAACCAATTTTTTACATTATATAGAAGAGAATGATTACAAATTCATGAAGAAAATAGTTTTGATGTAGTGCAAGAAGGTGTCCAAATGGACATGTCTTAGCAGAGTCAAATGAGCACTATTAGAAAGTCAATTGCTAATCAGATGTGGCATGATTATAATAATCATTATGGTAGCTCTTAAGTTCAAATTTATTTATTGTTTTAAACTAATAATTTTGATTTGTTTTAATTTAGTGACTTAAAGTTTGTCATGATTATCATTAAACTATTAATCTAGTTGTATTTAACAATCAAATGAATGATTACTTTGTAGAGTAATATAAATTTATATAGGATTAATGCACTATTTTAATAAATTTATAAATATTTTATAATTATTATAGATATAATTTTTTATTTAAACTCCACGATACATAATGGCCATATTAATATTTTAAATTAAGTTAATTTATTAAAATTAATTAAATGTATATAATTTAAAATTTTTTCATAAAATAAATAAATTTAATATTAATCATAATCATATGAATCACAATAATAATTAGTATATTAATTAAAAAGTTAGTATAGTAAATTTCACCAAAAATAAAACTTATGAAAACATAAAAAACTAAAAAATGAAAAGTAATAAACAAACATGATTTTCTATTTTCTATTTTTTGTTTTCTATTTTTGAAAATGAAAAATGTGAAAACAAAGAAAAGAAAAAGAAAACTGGACAATAGAAACATAAAATGTTTTCTAAAACTAAACTGACTCTTATATGCTACTCAAGAGGTTCTTAGACATAGGCTCGTAAGCATATTAGTGATGGTCATTCGATGGTTACTGATAGAGATCCTTGGCTGACTTGTGCATTTAATGGTATCATTTCATCAACTTTGCCTCTTGATTTAGCTTTTTCTTTGATCTCCTCTTTTTCTAGTTAATCGAAGGAACTGGAATGTTGATGTGATCTGTGATTTGTTTAATCATTAGGATTGTGATTTAATTTTAAAGATTCCTTTGGGGACTCAGGTTGTTGATGATGCTCGGCTTTGTCTCCCTTCATTTAATGGTCTCTTTTCGATTAAGAATTGTTACTGATTACTTCAAAGAGATTTAGTTATTTCTGCGGATGGGTTTTGGTCAAAGCTTTGACGGTTAACCATCCCTAGTAAAATTAGGAACATTTGGAGATGTGCTGTAGAAGTGTTGCCTACGTCTGCTGTGTTGAGGACAAGATGAGTTCCAATTGTTGATTTATGTCCTTGTTGCGCATCAAGTACGGAATCTATCATTCATATTCTGTATGATTGTTCGGTGGCTTTGGCTTGTTGGAATCAATATGGTTTTACTGTAGTTCTTACTGTTGATCTGTCTCCTTTAACATGGTTTAAATTGGTGTTTAATGCTCTCTCTTTTAATGTCTTTGTCTACATTTGTTGGTCTCTTTGGGTTAGTTGGAATAATGTTGTGTGGGGAAACCATCGCTATTCAATCTCAACCATTTTTAATAATGCTGGATGGGTTATGTACTAGTGGCGGGCTACTAGAGGTCTATTCGGTTCTACTTTGGTTACTGTGAGTAGCGTTCTGACGGGTGATGTTATTTGGTCCAAACCGAACTATGGATGGATGAAGCTCAATGTGGATGGCGTTGTTTTTGCCCTGCATCTTGTGGCTCTTTAGTTGTTGCTGAGGCCATCTCTTTTACAGGTTCTTTCACACCCAAGGAAGCTAAGGCCCTGAGTGTTAGAGAAGCTCTCAACTAATTAAAGAAATTTAATGTTGATGTTGTTATTGTTGAGTTGGATGCTCTTAATATTGTTTTCAGATTGCTTGGTTCTGCTGGTCTCTCGAGTTCAAATTGTTTAGATTTAGTTAAGTTCTTTCCAAAGTTGAATTTCATATTTGTTAAGAGATCTGCAAACGAGCTTGCACATGCTTTTGCACAAATGGCTCGTTATCATATTGATCTCCATGAGTGGTATTCTTCTCCTGATGTTGTATTGAACATTTTGGCTAGAGATAGCGTTTCTATTTAGTAAAATTTTTGTTGTTTCCCTAAAAAAAAGAAAGTGAGTTGAATATTTTATCAGTAAAATACAACAATTTCTTTTAGTTAGCTTTTTTTTTAATGTTAATTCTAGAAACTTTAAACAACACATTGTTGTAATTTTTTTTACTCATTATTTCCAGCTAATCTCAAAGTTCTACCTTAACTCTTTCTCTTCTCCAATTTTCATCCTCCTCACTTAAACTCAATCTCTCAATGTAAACATTGAAACACACCAAAAAGGATATCCTCTATTATTGTCGTAATGCTTTACTCATTCAAATTCAACCTAACTAATGAAACATGCCAGAAAAGAAAAAAAATAAAATAATAAAGTTCTTAGTGAATGATCTTGCAACAATGGAGGTAATTATAACTATGGTTATGGCAATAATAGTGGTTTTGATTTTTGAGATAATAATTTTTGACAAGATGAATCTAAGTTGGAATTCAAATT
>CATIWM010510603.1:0-10098 GCA_949671775.1 Mallotus repandus
ACTTATTTTAGCTGAGTTTGTTCTTTAATCAGCAAAGAGAAAAGCACCCCAACGAAAATTAATAAAATTCAAAAGCAAAGAGAGGGAAGTTCACTCACTAATTTTTTTTTTCCTTAAAACCTCTGAATCGTAGCTCTTGAACTCTGAAATTCACCTTCCTCAAATTTGCAAAATCCTGATTCTAATCCCTTAACATGTATTACTCTTGTACTTAATTAATTGCCCTGCTACTCTCTTCGCATTCTTGAATTTGCGGGTGCCCACTCGAATCTTTCTTCCCTTTTCCTTTTCCTCACCGTGATTTCCTCTCTTAGTGTGTGTTTGGGTCGTCCTTATGAAGTTAACGCAGCAACGTTAAGTCTCTTGAATGCTGCCTTCACTTAGTTTATCTAAAGCTTATCTTTTTGGCTCCTTTTCATGCCTGTTAATCACACCGGTCCTCACCTCTTCTGAAGCTCTTCCCTAGCTAACACTTAACCCTCCTTATCTCCAATTTGCTGCCATCTTCCTTCCTATTTATTTCTTTATTTGTCGTGTTTTGAAAGGAAGAATTGAAGAACAGTAGCGTATGACTTGGTTCACACGGCTTCCCCAATTATTCCCACTCAAGTCCCTCAATTCCATGTTCTTCACTTTCTAAGTCCTTAAGTCCCCATTTCATTCCTCATCTGATCCTTCATATATTCACTTCTTTTTTTCTTTCTTTCTTATACAATTTGGTTATAATGAATTCCTATATTGTAAGACCCATACCCTCCATTGTATGTCAAGTGTTGTGTATAGTTGAACTAGAGTACTGGAGCTTGTACTTGATCAAGAAGTGAGAAATTCTAAATTTTGATGACACTCAAAATTAGTGAAATTAATAGAAAAATGTGAAAATTAAGTTAAAAATGAATTAAAAGATTAAGAACTTAGATGTCAAGAAAGTTGAGGACACAATTAAACAAATTGAAAGAAGACGGGTGATCAAGTGAGCTTGAAAATGGTTTAAGGACTAATGTGGCTATTTAAAATGAGTTTAAGAACATAAATGAATAAATAAGAGAGTAAATATGGAATTAGGAAGTGATATATATGACTAAGTTGGCAAAGAGGATTTGAGTGGAAGAAAGTGGTGTTGACATGTAAGCAAGTGTGGCCAACATGTCATTAAGATTTGGCTTAGCAAAGAAGGAATGAAAAAAAATAATAAATAAAGGGGCTCTTAAGTACATGGGAGTCTCATTTCTTCCGGCTGAAAACACTTTGAACGACTTAGAATAAGGAAATAGAGTGAGAGTTGAGAGGTGAGAAAGAAAAAAAAACATAAGGGAAACTTTGTAACCAAGGCAAAGAATATACAAGGATTTGAAGCCTTACATGCTCAAGGAAGGACTAAAGCATGATTTGAAGGCTTATAGGGGATTTCTTGAAGCTTTACAATTGTTTAAATCAAAGAAGGTTTAAGTTATCTTCAAGGAAGAATTAATTAAGAGCAAGTGAAAGAAGTAATCAAGGAAAGCAATCGGATAGCAAGGAACTTGAGGGAGACATCGGAAGTTGCAATTTGATTTAAATCACATAGGTAAATACTTCAGTAATTAAATTCATGTTTTAAGTAGTTACATGTGAAATTTGATTGTGATTTGAGTCTGAAATGGGTAGGGGACGGGTTTGGAGCAAACTAGTTATCAAGCTGGAATTTTGAAAGTGATTCGCTGGATTTTCTAGCTTTTATATTTCTTCTATATCTTGAGCAAGAAAAATAAAATTTTGATGTGGTTTGATTCTTTGGAAACTATAATGAGTCCTCTACAAATATTGAGTTTTGAAGTTGAGCTGATTCTATTTCCATGTTGGTTTAATTAGAGAAAAACGTTAATTGCTCAATCAATTAGGATCTGTTGAGCTGGCGTTGATCCACCATTTATAACTCAAACTGTAGTTATCAAATTAAGGTGAAATTTTTACTGTAAGTGGTAGACACATATATCTAAGATTGTATAAAATTTTAGCTTCAAATTCTTTTTTGACAATTCTCAGGAATTTTTTCTAAAGGTAGCCCTATGAATCTGCCATGATATAGAGTTATTTTATTTAGTTTGATTGAGTTTTGGTTGAGCAAATGGTGGGGTTAGGCTATGAAATTTTGATGGCATATTAATGGATTGATTATGATCATATCCAAATGTGAATATACTAAAGTTAATGTTAATTTTGGGTCTCCAATAGGCATGAACTTTAAGTGAACAACGTACATGCAACTGTAGACATGTATATATATTAAGTAGGATTTTTTATTGAACTGAAGATTAAAATACCTGTTGTTGTACATGATTGTTAAGGACAACATAAAGCTTTGCGAGGTCAAATAAAAATTATGGTTGGTAAAAGCAAGGAAAAGTTTAGAGAATTTGGTGAGTGAGCTTGCTACCTCTATTTCTCCTCTTGACCAAATTTTTATTATGAATTGGCATGCTTTTGAATTTGCTTTGATTGGCCAAACTCTATCAGGAATTTCCATCCTTGGAACTTCATTGAACCTATTATTGTTGAAATCTAATTTATGATTGAATCTCTAATGAATTATGGGCTCAATTGTTGAGTTAACATCCTTGATGAAAAAGAATATTTTTATTAAATATTTTAGTTTTTTAATATGTGCATTTCGGTTAAAAGATTATTTTATATATGGAGAGATATTTGAATTTTACTATAGTTGAAATGAATTATTTTAAGAATAATTTATGGGAAATGTTTTGAGATACAAAGGTTTATTATAAGTATATTTTGGGTATATATTTGAGATATATTTTAGTATATGACAAAGAGTATATAGTATTTGTCAAAAGCGTTTGACAAATATGTTTTGAGCAATAAGAGCAATGAGTAAAAACCATATGTTGGTGACAGTAAGACCATGTCTGGGACATGGCAGGGCTAGGAAATATGTATATCCGTTGCTTGGCCGGATACATATTTTGAAGTGTGTATAACCGATGCCTGAGGTTGGGTGTACATTTTATCATGTAGATGTAAGATCATGCCTAGAATATATATATGGTCGTTGCCTGGGGCCAGGTACATATTTTTGTCTAAGGTTTGGCAATCGAGAGAAATTGACGGAAATGAGATATATATATTTATTGGCTTAAATGCTGATCATACTTAAGTCATCATATGCATATTGACTTATTATATTGCTCTCGGTGTAGTGTTGGTCCACACTATATCCGATGTCATTATTATATATGTGCAGTTTACTCTGATTATGCTCTTATGATGAATTATTTTATGAAGCTATTAAATTATATTGCAGTAAGTTATTTTATTATGATTAAGGTTATTGAGATTACTCGAGATTTTGAGATTATAATGTTGTGGATTACTTTATATAAATGACTTGCTAAAAATATTTTTGAGTAGTTTGATATTACTTATTCTCAGAAATGAGAATTTATTATGAATTACGAATATATTAAAATAGTTAAATACATAAAGAAATATAATACAAGAGTTATTGGAAATGAATTAATTACTGACGACAATACAAACTGCCAGTGAACTGTGAGTATATATATAAGTAACCATGACTTGTTTCATGCTCTTTTTCCTATACAGTTGTTACTTAATTTCCTTTGCATATTACTCATTGAGTATTTCCTTATAAGTACTCACCACTCTCCTAAAATAATTTTTACTGAGTAGATGTTAATGACATGAGCGTGGAAGTGAAGTCAGGACTTCAAAATGGGTGCTAAAAATTTAGTGAAAGTTCATGTTAGAAATTAGTGTCTGACTTTTGGAGGTACAGAAATAAGTTTGATTTAGTACCAAGTGTATTGTGTAACAGAGAGAGAGAGATATGTATTTTTGGTATTTTGGTGATAGGTACAATATATATATCTCCTGCCATGTTATATAAACATCTTAAACTGTGGTTAATTAATTAGGCCTGTTATGTTTCGAACTGCTGGATGGTTTATTTTTTTTTAAGTGGTATTGAATTGATTATGCTATTGGAGGTTAGTTTTAGGTAATGTTCCTCCCTATTGGTGCCTTCGATGTGCTATTAAACTGTGATAATACACAAAGCGGGTGTCAGTAGGGAGGGGTGTTACATATATTCTATTTCCTAACTTAATATACTCATATTTATTTATTTATTTATGAATTAATAATTATTTAGGGATATGGATGTGACATAGTCCTTTCAAAAGCTTAAAGCCAAGCTGTAAACTTGTTTGCAAATATAGTAAACTTAGTTTATAATGAGTAGTCGAAGATAAAATATGAGTTAATAGGAACAATTTATCATTATCTCTACATTTTCTAGAATAGCATCAGCTGCACTTGCTTTCTTCAGATCTAAAAAATGTACAAGGTCTTGAGCTTTGGCATAAATTGGGATCTGCGACGTATAATTAGCTTAGATGTTAATATAACCAGGAGCTACATATGTTTCTGTAGTCTGTATATCTCTATGTGTGTCTCTAAGAAAGACAGAGAGAGGGAGTTACTCTAGGGAAAGCAAGTCGAAGCCTTCGAACTATTTCAATTGTCCTTTACTTTCTAGTATGCATAATCATGAAAGCCTTTGGAGAAGTGATTCCAACAGTTTGCAATGCTATCAAACAACTTTAAGAATAACCTTAGTTAGAGCTTATACGCTTCATATATTCCTCCAGGGGTACATAGAATGGGTGATAGAGGCAAATGTTTAGCAGTTGTAAAACATCCAAATCTTGTCAAATTAGTAGGTTACTGCATTTAGGATGAAATAAGAGGGATCCAAAGCCTGCTAGTTTATGAATATATGCCAAACATAAGTGTTCAGGATCACTTGTAAAATCATGATGTAGGATTCAGAATCCTATATATATGTTAAAAGACTATTAGTAGCAAAGAACTTCATTTATTGATGTTTAGGGCTTTATTACTTATGCTCGAAGCTGGATTTGGACCCTACACAGGAAGTACAAACTTAAGAAGAGAGTGCATTATATGAAGGAATTTCTTCATTATATTGTGAAACAGCTTTCTTTGTTGGCCAATTTGCTTGATTTGCTTTACATTGTTGATATGCTTTGGTTTTTGTCTGAATGATGGATTGTTTGGAATTTTAGTGCATTTATATTCAACTGCTTTGGTGCATTTATGTCGTGTTTGCATTTTTTTTCATTATGATATATTGACATTATCTCACTTACATATTGTGTAGGTACATCACTTACATATTGTGTAGGTATATCAAATAATATGTAAGTATATCATATGTATATATGTAATTTTCATGATGACAAAATCCTTTATTATAGCAAATTAGTTTTACCTTCAATAGGTTGGATTTTATACTTTTTACTGCTGTGGTTTTCTCAATTTTCAAAATATTATCACACATTACTAGTCAATAAAAATCACTTTGATACTTACAAAAAATATGGAAAAGATTAATTTACATATGTAAATTGTAATTAATTTTGATAAAAGATAGATGTTCTGCTTATTTCTTGTAGTCTAAAAAGATTTTAGTTTCTTTTAGTGTAGAAATCCCAAAACTTACAATGGCTCCTAAGAAAATATTTTATCAAGGTCAAACTAGCAAACAACCAATTGTTTATTGCATCAAGTTTTGTTGTTAAATTCATATTGTTAGGTAGTTGGTATGCTAATTTATGATTTTGCACTAATAATTTATTTTGTTATCGATATGCAGGATCTAAAAAATAAAATACCAACCATGGATATAGCATTGTAATTATATTATCACTTGTCACTTTCATGATTGTTATTTATCACTTTTTTCATGATTGTGATTTATAACATTTTGTTCAATTTTTTAAAGGATATTGCTGAGTATCTTCCTAATTCGACCAGTTGGAGATCTTATATAAAAAGTGCAATACAAAAGCAGAAATAGGGTAATTAATTATAGATTGTTAAATAGAATTATAGAAAAGATATCTATTTTTTTGACAATAAATTGATCATTTTTTTTTTTTTTGTAGATGTTTGTTGGGCGATTAGTGGGTCAGCTATCTTGGAGGGTAGGTATAATATTAAAGTTCCATCTGACCAAAGGGTGATGCTTTTGAGCCAAATTCTCATCAACAAATTCGTTGCAACTTGCATGAGACAATCCTAAATATGCTCTTTCTTCATTTAAAGACATCAACCCTTGGCTAATGAGTGATGACATTTGCACTAAAGAAGCATGTCCATATCATAATTTAATTTTTTAGTGTATTTCTCTTGCTAACTCTGACGTATTAATTTAGTTTTTTATTTTTTTTTTATTTGTTACAAGATATGAGATACAATTATTAACATATTAAAATTAGACAAAATAGTGTGAAAGATGCATGTATATCAATATTTAAAAATTTTGAATTTGTTGGTTGATTAATTAATAATTAATCTTTTAGCAAAATTTTGCTTATATTATATTTAGTAACTCTTTTTTTTTTTCCTTATCAAATGTTGCTCGTAAGATCTAACAATAAATTTACTCTAAGTTTTACTTATTAGTTGAAAATATATTTTGATTTTTGATCAATTTTACATACTATTGTTATATAAAATATTTTTGATATGATGATTTTTGGTTGTGATTGAAATGATTTTAACTATAATCAATCAAATTGTTTGTATCCAAATGCTAACTTGTGTCTTAGCAATGACCTAAATTGACCTAGCTAGCATTTGGATATAAAATGACTCTAACATTTAATCGTGAAACTAATTTTGCTCCAACTCTTTTTACCACTCATGTTCCCGTCTTTACCAATATGTATGATATATCATTGTGTCCCTATCTTTGCTAATATGTCTGATATCTCATGACTAATTAGTCTTATCTAATTTATCTTAGTTTAAGATTTTTGAAAAAGTATTTTTGTGATGCCACTTATGAAATTTTAGAAATATCTTTCGTAAATTGCTTCCTAAATTGTTATTTGTTTAGTATAGAAACTAATGTGTTTTTTCCTTAAAAAAATTTTACCACGAGGCCCTTTTTTCAATGTGGATGAATGCATTGAAAAGGTAAACTTAGAATTTACATAAGGATAACTCATTGGATGGATTAGAGAAGAGCCAAAGATGTATGTTGTGAGGTATTGTCACACTTTAAAAGATCTTCGAGCATGGGTAAAGCATATATCATTGGTTTAACATTTTCATTTATAGTTCTTTTTATGTGGATTTATGTTAATGCTTTTGTCATATTTAGGTCATATGGTAAGATCTTGTTAAACTTTAAGCTGCTTTGCATTGGATATTAGTAGTTTTGGGATAGATGTCATAACTGATAAGAATGGGCTTGACGCCAATGTTAATTATGAGAAACTCATATGGAAATACTTGGCGGGTTTGGAAGAATTATTGAATTAAGTAGTATGAGAGACAAATGTTTATCCATGTTTTTGTTACAAGAGATGACATATAATTATTAAGTAAGATATTAAACTTAGACAAAATAGTGTGAAAGATGCATATATATCAATATTTGAGAAATTTGAATTTGTTGGTTAATTAAATAATAATTAATCTTTTAGCAAAATTTTGCTTCTATTATATTTAGTAACTCTCATTTTTTGTTATTTTCTTATCAAATGTTGATTGGAAGATATAACAATCAATTTACTCCAAGTTTTATGTATTATGATTCGTTAGAAATATATTTTTATTTTTTATTAAATTTTCATACTATTGTTATTTAGAATGGTTTGGATATTATGATTTTTTGTTGTGATTAAAATGATTTTAACTATAATCAATCAAATTTCTATATTCAAATGCGTAGTTATTTCTTACCAATGATGAAAAAAATTGACCTAAACTGACCTAGCTAGCATTTGGATATAAACTGACTTAAAATGCTCGAACATTTAATTGTGAAGCTAATTTTGCTCTAACTTCTTTTACCATTTACCACTTGTGTTCCCATCTTTGCTAATATGTCTAGTATTTGTATGTTTCACTACCTTACCCATGATATTAATTGACTATTTTGTTTTAGTGTTTGAGTATCAGTTTGGGGCCTTACCCTCTTTCTTTAAGCTTAGTATTAATTTTCAAGAGTGAAAAAAAAGAGAATAATATATAACTTTGGTTCATTGATTGCTTTTTTGGTTTTTAAAAAACTTTGGTGGTTGTTTCATTTCATTTTCAAATTTGACGGTTCAAGAATTTCATCATATTATTGCTCCAAATATGTAGGGAGAAAGTAGCGGATCAAAGGTATATATTTTGATTATTTGAATAATTGTGTTAGTTTATTGACTATTAAACTTCTTTTTTTTTTTTTTTTTTTTGTATTTGGCATGCAGGCCCCAAAAAAGCTTGATTATCAACCTAATTTCTCAAGTTAAAAAATATAATACATTAAATTGTGATTTTAATTTATGACATTGTTTAATTTGGTTTTAGGATATTTCTAAAGTTGAATAAATATCTATGAGCTGGAGGAGTAAAGAAATATTCAGGCCTAATACACAAATATGAGCAATTCTCCTCTATACAGATTCCCACTTCATTCAACCAGGCACTAATCTTGCTTAAATTGGCCATGGAATAACCATTAGAATCCTTTTCTATGAACATGTTAATTAAAATATGACTAAAGAATTTTTCCTCTAGTCCGCTAGAACAGTACCATTATACCTCCCCTCCAGTACAGCCAATAAAGTAGTATGTTTTTGAAAAGTGAATATATAACATTATTTTTCAAGAAATAATTCTTTTTTACTATATTATTGTTCACAAGTGATTACGTGTGACTATGTTTCTGTTTCATTTTTTAGTGTAAATATAACTACAATATTATTGATCATGAGCTATTACCTCTCTTTTGTTTTCTTATCGGACTTTCTATGAAAGACCTCCAGTTCACTGATATCGAACGACCAATTGGAATATCCTAATAAAAATAAACAGTATATCAGATATTAGAATCAAAAAGTAATATATTATTTTTTATAATATAAAATATTGCAGGTGGTTGGTATTTAGGTGTCTGAATATCAAATACGACACACAATTAAATTCAAAAATTTGGAATTAGTTAACAAACAACTAATTTTGAAAAATTAGTAATCAATTAACATAATCAATAAATAAACCTTGGGTCCGCTACTTTCTCCTTGCAAATATCCCTGCATATCAAATACGACACACAATTACATGCAAAATTTTAGAATTAGTTATCAAACAACTAAATTTGAAAATTTTGAAAAATTAGTAATCAATTAACATAATCAACAAATAAACCTTGGGTCTGCTACTATCTCCTTGTAAATATCCCTTCTTCTTCAAACCCATAACTTGGATTGTCGAATCTCAAAACGTAACCTAGAAACCACAGTTAACTAAGAAAATAATTAAAGAAAAAAAAAAGCAAATACAACAAAACAGTGGATTATAAAATGCCCCAAGGTTCCAAGCAATCCATCATTCAGACAAAAAACCAAAAGCAAACTAATAATTTACAGCAAATCAAACAAACTGGCCAATAGTTTTCTAACATGGATTCTGAAATACCTACACGATTGTCAAAGACTCCTTAATGCTGACATGGTGTATATATATGACCAGTTCACAAGTCCCATTAATTCTTCAAAAGAAATTACTGAATCTAACATGGAAAAATATCTGCATACACAAACACACACACATATGTTACAGGCTGAGCAAATGCCAATATATAAAGTGAACAAAGATGAAAAGCAGTCCCTGACATCAGCACAAAGAATAAGCCTCCTACATATAGGGTATGGACCTAAAATTAATTATAATCACTACAACAATTATTGGCTATGTAACAACTAACTTGATTCATAATGTCACGATCCAAACCCGGGAGTCATGATAGGCGCTGAGGAACGGGAATTCACACGAATCCGGAACCCGTAGCAAGCCTAAAACACAAATTAACATCAAACATACATATAAAAATACCAAGGAATTAAAACTTTGATAATATAAAGAAAACTCCATATCATATCATAATAAAATATTCTCAAACAATTATTCAAATACAGAATCTCAATCTAAAACAACATCAAATACTACAATAAAATGTACTACTACTGCAGCGTCTAATAAAACACAAGGAAA
>CATIWM010510605.1:0-36807 GCA_949671775.1 Mallotus repandus
TTATTTCTTACTCCTTAATTTTTATCTTATGCATAATCTTAGGGGGAGTATGTATCATCTAATTAAGTAAAGTTCAAATTTTCATACACTTCACTTTATATTATCTTCTCAAACTCAAAATAAGTTTGTTAAAATAAAAAAGGGGGAGATTGTTAACCTTAGCAATAATCAATCTTGATTTTGATCTTAAAAATCTTAGTTTTGAGCATTTAATATGTTTGTTTAAGTGTGTATAAGCTAGGACTATCATGCAAATCAAAATGGAGTTAAGCATGCTTTTGGGCTAATTTAACCTCCATGATTCAAGGAAGATTTTAACATTATTAGAGCTCTATAATGAGGAATTATTATTCTTAACATTTGAAGTAGACATCTTAAGCTTTCTGAATTGAGCTTACTTGTCAAAATCTAAGCTCATTTGGATATGAAAATCTTGAATCAAAGTCAGCATATGCAGCTTTCATCTTAAGTTGAGCAGCTCTAAGTATTTCAGCAATATCTTGAGCTAAATATGTCCAATTGAGATGATTCAAAGTGCTATGGAAAGATAATACAATTATATATAACTTTTATGAAGAAAGTTAAGGCTAATTCGATCTTCTTCAGTGACGCTCATGAGCACCTTCACGAGCAACCTCCTGTAGCATCTTTTTGTGCCTGTTTAAGTGATTTAGGCAGTGATGCTCACGAGGAGTGCTCATGATGATGAGCAGCTTGTGAGCACTCCTATGAAAGAAAAAAATGGGAATTTTTGACATTTTTCAAAGGTAACAGCTAGTACTTTCCTCCTCACGAGCTAGAAGCGCTTCCTCATGATCGTGAGAATCCTTTAAGCTGCAAAAAGTCCAAGAATATTCAAAAATAATTTATAGACATTAGAGACATAATTGATACATCCAACAACTATATTTTTGAGTGTTTATCTATATAAACACCTCCAAGAGCTCAATTGAATGTCTAAGAAACTTGTTTATCATTCATTCTCTTTTGAGCATTCATCAAAGCTCTCAAACTTTCAATTTATTCATTTTAGTTTCATTAACTCTTGTGAGAGTTGGTTGTGTGTTAGAAATAGAATTTTTACTTCATCTAATCTTGGGATAGATTAGAAGGGAAGTGAGATTTATTTTTAACAGAATTAGTTTAAGTGTTTAGCCATGAAAACACTTGGGATTTGGTTTTAGAGTGAGCCTAGAAACTCTTGTTTGTAAGGTTGTAAGAGTAAGCTTTTGTGTAATCTCAATCTTGTGAATAAGATTGTGGGTGATTAAAAATCCTAACTTGGGGATAAGTTAGGTGGAGACATAGGATTGTTGTTGAATCTCAACTCCTTAAATCATTGTGTTCTTCATTCTTCCTTCCTAATATTCTTTCAATTTTTGTTTAAATTTCAATTACTTTTGATTTGAATTTGATTGCCTTATTCACCCCCCCCCCCCCCCTCTAAGGCATTTTCATGATGTGCGCATTGTGTGAAAATTTGTAGTAAATGCAATAATATGCAAAGGAAATAAAAAAATAATCAAAGATGATAATTTACAAAACACAGGAATCAATTTCTCTATCCCTAGTGGAGTCACCACTGTAGACGACGGGGTTTAGCTTGCATCCAAGTGTTGGCAATCACGACATTGTGTGAGCTCAAGGCCCACTAGGAAATACAAAATGGGCTTAGGCTCATATTGGAGATGGAGTCACCGCCCAGATAAAGGTCAGGACACATTATACAACAACTAGATTCCACAGAGGTACCCAGAAGTCGTCTTCAGAGATCGGGTTTGGAAATTGGGTATGGGCCTTGGAATGCCCACCCAACCTTGCGGCCTGCCTCTGCGCATGTTTTGTACTTTATTAATTATTAAGTTATTTCCTTATTATAGTTGGTGACAAACGCTTCCATTTTATAATATTACCAATTTTGCACATTAATCCTTTTCATGCTTATTTACCTTGGCATTTAAACAAATAATGGGAATAAATATTACAAACATTCATTCCAAATAAATGGGATAGGGATTAGGGATTACAACGCTTTGTACAAATCATTACAATAATCAAATAAAATCTCTCAAAAAACTCATTAATTCACTAATTACACAGTGATTAAAAATTACCAAAACCTACAACAAATACGATTAGTTACATTTCAAAATATACAATTTTACTTACAAAATAACCATAATTAAATTTGCATAAAAGTAGACATGTATATTCACATAAACATGGATTAATCATTTAAGCAAACTTAACATGTTACAATTGCATGCAGCATATACGAATAATATACCAAAAATAAACCAAAAAGCTACCGAAGCAAAGCAAAATTAGGGAAGATTCTGGACAGGAGGCGATCGCCTCATTATGAAAAGGCGATGCCTCTTTAAAAGGCAAAGCAGCACAAAAAACTACAACCTTCTTAAATCTTAAGCAACCCAAGTATTCATGCAAATCAACGTAAACCAGAAACTTAAAACTCAATAATTCACATATTCAAGCCTTAAACTCAATCTAAAGAAAAAAATTAACACACAAAATAAGTATAAAATCAAGAAATGAAATTTTAAACAAAATGAGGAATTTAAAGTTTGAAATAAGAGATTCTCACTGATTAGGATGAGTTTGGTGCTCCTAACTGAGCCCTCAGAACTTGTTTGATGATTTAAAGTATGCTGAATGCAAGAATTCCCTTCTCCCTTCTTAAGAAAAATATTCTCAAGCCTAAAATCCCCTTTTGTGTTTCTTCCTCTCAAGAACCTTTTTTTCTTCTCTCTAGTCTTTTTTACAATAGCCAGCCTCTCTTTTTTATTATCAGCCTAAACCTCTACTTAAGCCACTACATTTTCTCTCTCTCCAATTTCCTAAAAATCAAGGTTAAGTCCACCTTGCATTTTTTATCATTGTTTTCTATCTTTCTTTCTCATTTTTTAGTCTTAAAAGTCTTCAATTCACGCACAAAAATACAGAATAGAGAAAAAAGCTTGGTCTTTGGGTTAAATGTAGCAATAAATGGCATTTATTGCTGCAGGGGACAAGTGTGAAAAGGCGCCGACTCTTCGGTGAGGCGTCGCCTCACCGATTCTTAGCGAGAAGAGGCGTCGCCTCTTCGTTGAGGTGATCGCCTCTACAACCAGGCCTAGTCTGGGCCTTGGGCCAAAAAGTTCAGGCCTGGCATTTTTAGGCTTGATTTTAGTGTTTGGGCTAGGATTATATTCCAGAGAAGGTTTCAAGTCCTCTTGCATTCAGAATTCAGACTACTCATCACTGGGCTTTCGTCGCGGGTCGACCAAACCGAGAGTGTCCACAAATATATACACTCAAGTGGCGGAATATGCAAAAGAAAAAATCTTCATAGTCCGTCAGTTTAAATAACAGAAATAATTATTCTAAAAAAATGACAGAAATAATTACGCCTAGCCACCTCAGTAAAAAAAATACTACAATTTAATAATATTTTTTAGTTTCACCATAAAAAGACTTCTTTACAAAATATAATTTATGGTAAAATGTTTCAATTTTTGCCATAAATTGACAAAAAGTCCCATCTATAAATACCAAAACTTACCCACAACAAATGATGACAAGCCGTAAATATCCCTTCTCCATCCATCCACATGGTTGAGCCTGTGCTGCTCTTTGTTTCCCTTTGCCTTCTTGTTCTCTTCCAAGGCTCATTGGCTCACTTAAATTTTCAGTAGCAAAATCAGTGCCAGCTTGGTAGGATTAATTCCCTTGAGCCTAATAACCACATTTAGTGCGAAGTTTGTACAATTGAGTTATAAAATCCCAACAATGACCAGTTCCAAGGCGCTGGTGTGGCTGTTACTAGGCACATCATTGAACCCAATGGACTTTTATTACCAGCCTATAATAATGCTCCATAACTCATCTACATAGTCCAGGGTAATTAGTAATGTTGATTAATTAATTAATGTGAAGTCTCTCTTTTAAAACTAGCCAAATTAACATTTGCATTTGCATTACCGATGATTAACTAATTAATGTGAAGTCTCACTTTTAAAACTAGCCAAATTAACATTTTTATTTGCATTACTGATGATAAGTGCTTAAAATGATGGATCGATATTGTGTAAATTAATCAATACACAGGTAGGGGTGTGTAGACGGCGGGGTTTAGCGCGCGCCCAAGTTTATTACAACCGTGACATTGTTTGAGCTCAAGGCTCTATGGAACACACTACTATATCACAAAGACATAGCGTGGAGATGATGAGTCGCCACCCAAGGTAATAACTGGGACAAATCGAATGTGGTGGTAACTCGATTCTCTAATATAAGCTAGCACCACAACCAGGAGTTCTAGATACGGAATACCAACTTCTTTTCGTCTTGTGTTCATTTAGAATTATTTTATGAATTACTATCTTATTCCTTAATTACATGCAATTTCATTAAACCCTAATTGAACATCCATCTAACCCTAAGGCAACCAATCCATGAAAAAGCATATAAAAAATGCATTCGAGGCACAACATCCCTTAATCTAAACTACATTTGATTTTATTTGTAAGTTAGTTAAATCTATATATTTTATTTACAAGTGAAATGGTACTAAAGGTGGGCCTATATTTTAATTATATTAGTGAACTTAAATATATTGTTTTAATTCTAAAGAAAATGAGCTTAAGTTTATTAAATTTTAAAAGAAAAAAAGAAATGAATTAGTGGGCTTAATTCTAATCAACTTTAATTAAATGAAATGATCATAAGTCTACAAATTATGAAGAAGACTTTATTAATGGGTTGAGCTAAGTCTAAGTTAATTTTATTTAACTAAAAAAATGAGCTTAAAATCTAAATTAACCTAATGGGCCTAAATTAATTTTAAAGTTAATTAAACCTAAATTTAATTTTAAAGGCCTATTTTATTAGTGAGTAGATCCATACGTGGGTTTGGGGCCCAAAACAAATAAAAAATAATAAAATATAAAAGCAAGCCCAAATAATAAAATAAACCAAATAAACATACAAACATATAAACAAGGATTTCTAACCCTAATTTAATTTACATACCACCTAATTTAATGTAAAGCCACCATTGATTTAATTAGGGTTTTACCAAATAGACATAATTTACTAATTGATTTTTAAGTGCAGAAAATTAAAATTCTATTATATTCCCACTAATGGGGCTATTACAATCTTACGTATAATAATAGTTTCATGCCCAAAAAATCAAAAATAAATACACAATGTAAATACCACTAAAACACAGAAAATAAACATAAAATTATGTGATTTTGACATGGATTAATCCATGGCATTCCATAGACCGTCATGGTTGGCCTTGTCTCCACCCCCTCCATTTAAGTTGCTCTCACCATCATGAAACAAAATAGATAAAAAATAAGATCAAATAAAATAAAATGAATAGTAAATATAAATATTAGTCAAAATAAACAGATTAAAAAAATATAAATAAAAATACGTAAGCAAAAAAAAATTATAGAATAAATAACTTTATCTAATCGAACTCAAATAAAATAAGAATAATCAAACCAAATAAAAGAGAAAAGAGTAGAAGAGTAGACAGTTTGATGGATACAGTATTGATTTCCCTCAGAAGGTGATCACCATTGATGAAAGCCTATGGCTTTTATTGTGTTTGTCTGTGATTTTGATTTATTTGGATCTAATTCACGGCTAAAAATTGAAAAAAAAAGGTACGTGAAAATTAAAGAAAAATGGGTTTGTTTTGATTGATGGCTAAGAATCAGAAAAGTAGAGAGAAACGAAAAAAAAAAAAACCCCTATACTCCTGCGTGAAAAAAAAAGTACGTATATATATATATATACAATCTTGTAACCCTAATATGATTACAGGATAAAAATAAAATAAAATAATTTTTTATTTATCATTTATCTGATAAATACATTTTTTATCAAATAAATCAAATAATAACTAATCAAATTTAATAAAAATAAATAAAAATTACCAAAAAAATGAATTTTTACACGACCGGAATTGTGGATTGTTAATCCAAATTTTAGATTTCCGATCGAAATTCTGGATTTCCGATTTTCGGTCAGAATTCTTGATTTCCGATCGGAAATCCATTCTTCAGATTTTTTTAACGTTTAATTACAAAAAGATCCCTGAAGAAAAAGAGACTTTTCAATTGAGTCTATAAAAATAATTTACAATTTAATTCAAAACCAATAAATCAGATCCAAAAAATCTAATTTCACAGTCTATTTTCATTATCGGGTCCTCTATCGCATCCATACTCTAGTCATCCCGAAATTGGGTGCTTACAGGGTGTTTTTTGGGCAATCTTTCCTGGATGCACTGAAACATTCCAAGAGTCTCAAGGATCACGTGGCAACAGTGGCAGCGCAAGGCCACAAGAGCAGCACAAAAAGATTCATCATTTTCGCTGTGGCGATATCATTGCTTTGCCTGCTGAAGTTACAAGCTAGAGCTATAATGATGGCAGCGAATGTCTTATTGTTGTCACTGTTTATGATACCTCCAACCATGCTAACCAACTTGATACTAACATTAGAATAAGAAACAATAATATTAAACATAATATGCTAGCTATTTTTTAGGCAAGTTAAGAATGAATTTTTTCATTGCTTTTTTCCTTAGACATGGTATAGAACTTTTGCTCTGACAGTAATTTACGGGACGCCAAGGTGAGTATGGATAAAGTCAACCATATCCTAGCAGCATCCAAGGCAAACAGGGCTCTTGCAACAACTTGTTCAGTGGGATGGACGCGAGGATAATCTCTGAAGCTTTCAACATTGACGAGCAGTTGGCTTAAAGCTTCAGAGTGAGAATGACTTCAGAGACAACATTGTTGGGGCAAAAGGTCAGCTTGAGATATTGAGGCCATCCAAGACCCAACAGGAGATGGAAGAGCAACAACAGTACAACTATAAAATTAGATTGATATTTTATAGAGGTTCAAATGGCATTTAGGAGACTTTTTATACTATGAGGTTAAAAGAAAACATTGTTGATTCATCACGGGCTGACGTGTCCATCCCTGAAGTTGGTCAGATAAGCACCATCAATAGCCACAATCTCCCCGTTCTTAAGTGGCTTCAACTCAACACTTCTTATATCGCGCTTCGGAATGTAAGTTAATTATGCATCTCCTCAACAGGATGTCCACACCTTTTGCCACTTGCCACTTGGTTACTCATGGGGGACCCATTCTTCTTTTTTTTTTTTTTTGGTCAAGAAGGAATTCATTCTAAATATTGAAACCAGGAACAAGGAGGCTCCTAGAAGGACTGAGAACTCAATGCAACTACTGCTAAGTAGTTCTTGGCCTAGGGGTTGCTTCAAGTAGCCACTTGGAGTCAAGTGTGAACTTATCACCTACTATAATTGAGATCAACCACCGACTTCTGCCAAAAATATTAATAAAAGATCTAATACAAGATTGGCATCTATTAAGATTAAGGCAACAAAACTAAGAATCCTAATAATAACAAACTAAAGGATTTGCTAGGGTGCAAAAATATAACACATGAAAGATAAAACAAAAGGATTTTCTACACCCATCATAATTATGCCTGACTGGAATCTCCTTGTTGGACTGGTCTCCTCACCGGACGTCTGCCAGAAGATGCTCTTCTCCTCCTTTGCTGGTTAACTGCTTGCCTGACTAAATTTGGAGCACCGAACTGAGGCGTTGTCGGCCGTCTTCTTTCTGCTGCATCCTCTGTCGGCCGCCTGGGGACTCCTTGCCGGGCTTGATCTAGATCATCTAACTGAAGGCAGCAATGATAGACTGAGCTTGCTTCTTCAGTGACTCTCTGTAGATCAAGCACTATTAAAGCAAAAGTAGGACTAGGATTTATTGAAGAGGAATAAATCATAGAGCAAATCCTTATTATTCTTTGCCTAAAAACTAATATCAAATAAGAACAACAAAGAAAGAGTGGTGGTTCTTGGCCAAAAACCACCTAGAAAGCCAAAAACCACTACTAAAACTACTTGAGAAACCATTGGTTTCATTATACTAGAGAGAAGCTCTCGGCCCTCTCACTGTTGACTCAAATACCTGCCATTCTACTTAGCGGACCCCTTCTTCTTCGACTTAAGAAATATATTGCTTCCGCATTTCATGACTTACTATAATTATATATGCATTATAATTGGCAGAGTGCTGTGAGACTACCACATTGGCACATGAACGCCCACAATATATTATATGCAGTAAGGGGTCAAGCACATATTCAGGTGGTGCATGAGAACGGAAACAGTGTATTCAATGGCCTTATAAGGGTAGGATAAGTCTTGACAGTGCCACAAAACTTCATGGTGGTAAAGCGAGCTGCATGCACATGGCAGATTTGAACATGTTGCTTTCAAAACTAACAATAATGCCATATCTTTTGATGTTGTTGGGTACACCTCAGCTATCCTCAGCATGCCTGTGGAGGTCTTAGCCATGCATTCAAAATTTCAAATGAGGAAACAATGAGGATCAAGTTTTCTAGGAAAAAGACTACCTTTGCCAATTCAAGGTCTAAGATACCAGTTACTTAATCAATCATTCATAAAATTGCAATGATTTTAGACAAATAAAAGGTTAACAAAATTAATCTGTCAATGTTAAAGACCTATTTTCAATGTGTATATAGCACTAGAAGGTAAACATGAGGTCCAAAAATAAAAGAACTTAGATGTACTTTAGTTTTATGTAATCTAAGTTGAAAAACTTATACCTTGTAATAAAATGTCCCTTTTGTAAATGCTTAATGAAAGTGGCAAATTATTCTAGAAATTATATTGTAACACAGATTTTCCATGTCAAATAATGACATGGAAAGACTAACCAATTATATTATAACTCCTGTTACAATTAAAAAGGAAAGAAATAATTAATTTTAACCTAGACATTTTATCTTGTGCCCATTTACCTAGTTTTCACGGAGGCCTAGGTTTTTCAAGCCTGCAACTTGAGTTTTCTCTCTTCTATTCAAAAAAAAAAAATCAAGACAAAAGTGACAAAATTTGGACTAGCGACAAAACAAAATCCATCGAATGTTTTAGTTGGAGCAACAATTTTCTCCTCTTTTCCTACGAAAAAAATCCATGGGAATGTTATTGTGGGCGAGTATACAACCTGTCTATTGCTAAAGTTTTCTAAACTAGTTTTTTATGCCAATTTTTGGACAATACAGGCTTTTTGACCTTAATTTAGAAAGCTCTGGATATCTTTTTTTTTGGGAGTTAAATTTTGCAATTGATTTTATATTCGCCATCGCAAACGAATCCACCTATAGCCTTTGTTTCTTTTACACTTCAAAAATCCTCATAATCTTAACCTAAAGTTACTGTTTTTGATTACTTGGTCAATCAACAACAATTCTCCCTTGAATCAACTGTAGAAGTCTTATCTTCAACTACCAAGTATGTGAAGAAACCTCAAAATGTTGATTAAGTGCTAAATTTTCTTACTGAAAGTTGTTTCTCAAAATGTTGATTCGGTGCTAAATGGCCTTCCTAAAAGTGATTTCTCAAAATGCTGATTTTTTTTTTTTGGAAAATGATTAGTGTGGCTAGTAGCAACGTTACGGTAGCGACCAAATTGCCAAATTACCCCTTCTTTGTTTTTTTTCATTTGATTATTAAAAAAAATTTACAAGTTACGGGTGTTTAAATTCTTACATGACAGGTTCACTCGTGTGTAACTTAGTTTCTAGATTCCAAAAGAAAAATTATTTTCACCAAAAAATTGAAATTAAAAAAAATTTACACGTTATGGGTGTTTACATCTTTATACGACGGGTTCACCCGTGTGCAACTTAGTTTCTAGATTCCAAAAGAAAAATTATTTTCTCCAAAAAATTTACACGTTATGGGTATTTACATCTTTACACGACGGGTTCACCTATGTGCAACTTATTTTCTAGATGCCAAAAAAAAAAATTATTTTCACCAAAAAATTAAAATTAAAAAAATTTTAAAAAAAATTTACATATTATAGGTGATTAAATCCTTATATGATGGGTTTATCCGTGTGCAACTTAAATTTTAGATTTCAAAAAAATTATTTTTACCAAAAAATTAAAATTTAAAAATAAAAAAATTGAAAAAAAAAAAAATTAAGTTAGGGGCAAAAGGGACGTTGGCCCCACCAGCGACAGGGACACATGTCGCTCCCTATCCTTTTTTTAATAGAAGAGTGAACGTTGAACAGTTTGTTTGTGTATAACAACTGTTGCAGGCTTCAAAATCTAGGCCTCTGTGAAAATAGGTCAATGGACACAAGTTAAAATGTCTAAATTAAAATCAATTATTATTTTTTAATTGTAATAGGTGTTATAATATGATTGGTTAGTTTTTTTATGTCATTATTTGACATAAAAAAACCAGTGTTGCATTGTAATTTCTCCAAATTATCCTCGCAATCTTCCCTATTTATAGTGAACTCAAAAACAATTTGGTCTGAATGAACTGAAATGATTTTTTTTTTTAGCAAATTTGTTTAATGTTCTATTGTTAAAATATTTGATATATACAATTGTGTTCAATAATTATTAAATTAAATTAATTAAAATTTATTAAGGTATAAATATTGATAATTAAAAAAAATTATTAGAAAATTTTTATTATTTTTATTTTATTATTCTAAGGATAATATCAAATTGCTAAGCCTCACGATTTAACTGTGGTGGTGAGGGCGTTGAATATCCTTGTGGACGTAGGTGGTTCGAATCACACTCCATAAAATTAAATTGCTTAAAATTTAATAAATTTTAAGAGAATTTTCAATAGCACTTTTTATTTTAAAAATGTATCCTTTGCATCATCTCAAAAAATTTTAAAATATAAAAAGTAAAAAAATTTATACAATTTCAATAAGCTCTTTATATTTTTAATTTTTATTTTATTTTATTCAATAAATATTAATATAAATTAATTTAATTTTTTTCCATCATTTGATGAAAGAGAAATTTTTTTCAATAAATAGATAATATCAATTAATATCTTACATAAAAAATTAAAATATTTTAGAATAGAGAGTAAAGTTTGACTCTTTATATGTAGAAAATTAAACTAACTCTTTATTTTAAAATAAAAATATATTAAAATTATTTTTTTAAATTAACTCTTTAAAATAAAAATTTTTACTCAAATAAAAAATTTATTAGAGATGCCTGTATACAAATGCCAATGTTAAGAGATTGTGTAACAGTAACACAAACATGAACAACAAAATTTTTGGGTCAAAAAGTTAAAGTTATTTTAAATGTGAAAACCCAAAATTAACCAAATAATCAGAGCAATAAAATGGAACCGTAGAGGATAATCTAGACAAAATAGTTCAATAAACAACAGTTATTTTCAAATTACGAGGTTGGATCCAAACTAAACACCTCCACTTTAGGAAAAAAATAATTCTGAAAAAAAAAAAAACACAGCAGCGTGCTGTGTCGTGTTCTGCTCTGCCTCCGCAGCAGCACTGTACCCTTTTATTTGAAATTGAACCAACCACCCACCTCCATTTTTTGTAAAAGCTTCAAACAGCAATATCTTAGATTTGGAAAAAATAAAAATAAAAAAATATGGAAGCTTAGATTTGGAAGCAAGAAGAAGCCAAAGCATCAAACATGAAAACCTGCTCTTTCACTCTCATCCTCTTTCTTGCTTTCTTTGCGGCTGCAAGTTCAGCATCAGCTTCAAGACCTGGCTTTATCTTTACAAGAACTGGAGGAAGATGCACTGCCCAGTAAGATATATCTCTCTCTTTCTTCCTTTTTTTTTTTTTTTCAGTTCGTTGTTGTTAACTGGGCTCTCACTGGTTCCAGCTCAAAATTTATGCTCTGTTATGACTTGAGTTGCAAACTCGAGCACTTTGATTCAGACACGAAATCTTACAGTAAAGGTGTAAAAGTTTGAGGTACTTGAAACTTGTACCTTGTAACACCTCTAACCGTTAGATTCAAACTTGAAAATATTGAAAGTTGAACAGTGAAGTGTTAATTTTTAAAAAAAAAAAAAAGAAATATTAGGCTGGTCTTCGAAGATTTCATAGTGGTTATAAAGTGTGTATCATTTTATTCGAGATAAATCGGATTAATCAGAATTTGAATTTAGTAGAGTGTACTCCGGTCCGAATGTATTTTTATAATTTGAAAAAATTTGATAATACTGTCTTATAATATTAAAAAATCCTACAATAAAGTTGAATTTTATTATTAATTAAATATTTATTGAATATTAAATTTAAAATTTTATAATTTTGAAAGAATTTAGTGGCACTAATTAATTTTTTAACTTAAAATGTGAAATTAATTAAATTTTCACTGAATTATAATTTCAAAATTCTATAATTTTGAAAGAACTTTTATTAAAAAAAATTTATAACAATTAAAAATTAACCAAATTAGTTATAATTTAGTGTGTTTTAAATTTAGATAAAAATATATAATATTTTAATATTATTAAAAATAATATTAATTAATTTAAAATAATTTTAGTACCCATATATTGTTAACTATATTTATTTTTAATATCATTAAAATAAAATTTCACCTGGGAATATTGCTCCCTATGCCATGATTCCCAGCGAAATTGGTCGAGTCCCCGAGTCAAAGCACGGCGAGTTGACTCGCCTAGTGATGCTATGCTGTTGATATTGTATATGATAGGTACTGGAGTAGCAGGGGAGAGGCATGGCCAAGGATGGTCCCGCAGACATCAACGGTGTCTAATGTGTTTGGTTCAAGAATATTTGAACGGTATAGATCTGGATTGACTTTGTTAGAATTGACGGCTAGGAATGACGATGAGAATGTGTTTGTTGGGTTGTTGAAGCAGGCGATTGCAGCTCTTTTAAACTCTTATGCCAGAAAAGGATTTCCTTACTCTGCCTGGGAAGTGAAGACTATGTTTATACAAGGTTTAGTCTCAGAAGATACTGCTGCCAAACTAGCCAAACGGTTCTCTATTGCAAATGAGAATTGTAATTAATTAAACTTGTAGAATTTGAAGTTTTTATTTTAGTTTTTTGTTTTGAAAAAAAAACAACAGCAAATGTTATATACAGAATTATGAAATGACTATGTAGTTTTATGATATGGATCTTGTTTTAAATTAATTAATGTAATTGTCAAGTTGAAAGTAATGGATTTATTCTATTTTCCATGAAACATATAATCATTCTTCTATTCAATTTAAATTGAAAGTAATAGAGAATTCAATCGAAAATCGACAAGTTCCATTCAATTTGGTTTGTAAATATTTTTAATTTTGGTTTGTAAATTTTTCAAATTAAAAAATTTCGTTCAAACTAAATTAATAAAAAATTGTCAATATATATATACATATAGGGAAAAGGTTCATTTTTGCTCCTAACATTTTGTCTGAAGCTTTTATAAGCCCTTATATTTTTTTTGGCTCAATTACACACGATGATCACAGAATTGAACTTTCCAAGCCCCTCTCTTAACAGAGACTTTATAAAGAGTTAAGTCTTTGTTAAGATGAAGCTGACATGATAAATAGGGTCCCACCATAATTGATAGATAACAGTCAATAACAAATAAATAGCATTATTTTTCTTCTTCAACGTGACCCTATTCTTCTTCTTCATTCTTGTTCTTCTTAAGCTGCTTGTTCTTTTTCTTCTTAAAAAGGTAGGGCAACAGTGAAACACTAAAGTTATAAACAACTGATTAGTGAAATGGCATCATCTACATCATCAATGGCAAGATCCAGTAGGCGAGGCAACATGGAGCTGAATTACGAGGGGCCTCCAAAGTTCTGCAGTTGCTGATTTAGGGGATATAAAATGAAGGCTCCCAGGTGGACTTCATGGACAGACAAAAATCCAGGGCGTCGATTTTATAAGTGCCCAAATTATGAGATTAGGAGCTGTAGGTTCTTACAGTGGCATGATGAGCCAATAGATAGTAGAATGAAAGATTTAATCAATGATTTGAAAAGGGAGAAGAATATGGTATTAGAGGAAAATCAAAGACTAAAAGTAACGGGAGGACGGCTGAGAAATCCTTTGCAAGAATCGAAAGATGTTGATGCAGAAATTGCGGAGCTTTGGTCTGAGCTGAAAAAATTGAAGAAGTCAAAAGTAGCTAAGGCTGAGAGTTTAAGAAAGAAGATAGTGGTTGCTTATTGTGTTGTTGTGATTTCATGGGTTATGTTCATTTGTCTCTTTGTTTTAGTTTAATGTAAGTTAGTTGGATGGAAAAGTAGCAGAGTACTATAAAAGAAGTACTGTAAGTGTTTAAGTTATGAATATATATGAAATTCGTAAAAATGCATATCCTGTATTGATCAGTGCTAAAATAACAACAGATAGATACCTGCAATACATTTTAAAAAACTTAAAATAACATTAATAGTTTTTACAAAGTAGTCATTTGTACACCATAAATCTCAAAATATTAAGAACAATAATGGTTTTGGATGTTCTCAAAATTACATTAACTAAACCTTTATTGTTCACAATGCCAAAATCCAACCAAAAAGCCAAAACCAGTGTTTCATTTGGTTCAGTACAACCAAATGCAAAATCAGTATCAATAAAGGTGTTTTTAACAACCATCCATAAAAAGACATTATCACAATGGCACTGTATCAAATTGCAGCTGACTTTGCCTTTTTCCTCCTTAACTGTTGTTGAACATCTTGCTGGAGTTGTGTTGTTGTGACTGCAGGAACTCCTTGTCGTTGTAATCCTGGGGGCTGGAAAGGAAGATCCTTTGTAAACTGAACTTGTGATCTATCCCCATTGAACTGAATCTTCCTTGAAGCATTTCTAGATGTTGTAGCTTTTATTCTCCTTAATTCTCGTTCATTTGGAATCGGGAATCTTGTTTCTGGATCATTGACTTGAGGAAATGATGCTTCATTTATGGTAACTACTGGAGATATTACTCTTTCAGATGGCAATCCAGGTTGAGACAATTTCACAAAAGGGAAAAGGTTCAAAAGCATGTAACCAGCTCTTAATCAAATAGAAACTTAAGACATATTGCACAAATTAAATAGCTACACAATCTCAAATTGCACAAATCCACAAATCACACTGTTGCAATATCAAATCAAATTGCACAAATCCACAAATCATATTGCATAAATCCACAAATCACAATGTTGCAATATTAAATAATGAAATTTTAACAAAGATTACTCACATTGTATGTTACAGATCTAGTATTTGGATTAATATACACACCATGGTCAGAATATGTCTTATATGCACTCCTTACATTAGATTGAGCTGTTGTCACCTTTGCCTTACCTTTGTCTCTTATTGACTGAGACTCAGATTAGCCTTATTGTGTTTCTGCTGCCCTAGCTGAGGATTGATGAGGCATTGGTTCTTGTTCATTCACATAGGAACCACTTGTTGCCTAAGAAACCAACAGTTCATAGATATAATTATTTCAATCATTAATAAAATATCTAATATTAACAAGAGTTTTTCAACTAAAATCAAAACTGAACCTGATTTTCTTTGTTTGGACATGTTTTCCTATTGTGTCCTCCTTTCCCATAAATTCCACAACGCTGAGCTTGCCCCTTCCTTGTTAGATGTGTTTATTGTTGACCGGTGGTTTGACTTTCATTAAAGGCCCTTGTTCTCTTCACTTTGGGTCTGCTTGCCAATTTGGGCAAAGGTGGAGGTTCAATTGCTTCAAAGTTGCCAAATTTCATGAACTTAGGACCAGGGACTAGAAGCAAAGGGAACTGATATGTGGCCATGTAGTTTGACTTGTGGTACCACTTTGATAACATATTGATAGGGTCGATCTTATAATGATATAGTGCACACATATTGAATGAGAGCATGGGATACCTGACAATTCCCATGCCCTGTATGTGCACAGTTGTTGATCTAATAAAACAGTGTTTATCATCTCCTTCGCTAATCTCGTACCCACCAATACTATTGAACACGACCTTACATGCCAAACATCTCTCCTTGTTGTCTTGAAATAGAGTTATGCATGATGGACTCCAGTTATTAATCCATTTTTCTGCTGCCTTTTTGTTGTCCTTTATTCTATTCATTGTTTGCAACTTGATATCTTCAAGCATGTTGATGATAGGTTTGAACCTGGCAGTAAGAATCCATGAGTTAAATGACTCAGAGAAGTTATTATCCACCTTCATCGACTTGCACCTAGAGCTCAAATAAGCTCTATACCAATTAGAGAGGGGGGGGGGGGTGGTTGGGGGATATCTCAACAAGTCTTTTGCCCCCCTTCACACTCATTTCACCAAGCTTTTCCAAATTGTCTTTGAACTCCTCCTCAAAGGTACTTTAAGCACAAATCCAGAACTTCTTTTTAAGTTCTCCACCACTATATTTTTTACTCTAATTGCTCCAAATATGCCTTGCACACCATCTGTGCTCAGCTTCAGGGAGTACATTTCTTACAGCATCAATTAATCCCTACAAACAATAATATAGTAAACAATTTTCAGAAACTAAACATTAATTACAACTAAATAAACAAATAAGGCCCTAATTTTTACCTTTTGCATGTCTAAGATGAATGTCAATTGTGAGCCATCTCTAAGTTCAAGTTCTTAAACAAGCCAACATAAAATCCAACGCCAATTGTTCTTGTTCTCCTTGTCAACCACTGCCCATGCAATGGGTCCCCATTTGGTCATCAGCATCTACACCAACTGCACTTAAAAGCTGCCCTTTACAAACACCTTTCAAGAATGACCCATCTAGACCAATTAATGGTCTACAACTAGCTCTCCACCCTCTTTTTTTAGCATCAAAGCATATAAACATTCGTTGAAACACTCTTTTACCTTGCTTCAAAGACTCCTTGCATAACTCTATTTCAGCCTTTGAACCCATATTAGTTTTTTTAAAGCTGATGCATATGCTTCTAATTGCTGAAACAGAACCTTATAGGAACCATCCATTTCTTGAATTATCATTCTTTTGGCTCTCTTACATTTGGAAAAACTGACATTGATCTTGAGGTGCTCCTCAGCCTTCTACTGCATATCTTGAACTTTAAAAGTAGGATAGTTATAAATTTTTACCTTAAAATGGCTAGCAAAAAACTTAGTAGTGGCAGATGGTAGTGTGTAATGCTTGAAACACTTATGCTCAGGTATAAGTGTCTTTATACTTAAACCAGGATTTTTGCCATCTTTCAAAATTCTCAACATAAAGGGACAACCTTCTTCATTCTTGCATTTGACCACAATCCTGAGAGGTTCATTGGGATTCAATTTCAGTTTATAACTATAGAGTACAACATACTTTGCCATAACATCTCTAGCCTCTTTCATATTTGCAAATGTCATTCCAAGTTTGAAATGACCTTGCCCTTCACCTCCATCAAATCTGACCCTCTCATTTGGAGGTGATGCATTATTTTCATCTTCTGAAGAGTCATCACTTTCCTTCCCATCATCATTCTGCCCATCCTCCCCATCCTCACTAACATAGCCTGTAGGACACCCACCTTGACCACTTGTAGTTCCAGTTGCACTACTACCAACATTGGCATGTGAACATTAAGTGCTAACATGAATTTCAGGTTGATTGCCTACCTCATGGTCATGTTCAAATTCTGAAAGTTGTTCATCTTCTGGTTCAGGCTGAGTTTCATTATGGGTTTCAGGTTGATGTTCAGTTTTAAGAGCTATCTCAGGTTCAGTTTAAGGATGTGTTTGGGTCACAAGTTCTGTTTCTATCTGAGGTTCATTTTCAGGTTATCCCTCATGCTCATTAACTATCTCCCCTATATCATTTTCTACTTGATCTTGTTCAAACTCCCTAACACCTTCACTTTCTTTCCAACCAAGATGCAACACCATTACCGGTGTATCAACTTGATGATCAACATATAAATGAATCTCCCCCACCCAACTATATTTGTTAATACAGTCTAACACTCTTCTAACAGTGTGATCATCATGAATTAAAAATAATCCATTATTAACTTCTTTCCTTGGTTCAAGGACAAAAATTCTTTCCACAGTCTTAAACCTATATGTCTTCTTATATCTATACAAAATGTCTTGGTAGCATAAATAATCTAGACCATAATCATATAACACATCAATATCACCATTAATATACATTAGCTTTTTCTCAACATATTCCTAACGACCACCAAAATGAAAAACTATATTAACTAATCGTTCCATTATTACAACAAATACAAAAAATAAAAATATTCAGATATACATGCATAGTTGCAGTTATCATTTTCTCTCACTGACTATTAACAAAACCATCTCCTACTGCACTAACTAACAGTGATTCATTCAGATTCATTAACTCAAACAAAAATCAATACTTCACATTGTTGCAACTACACAATCACGTACCTGATGGGTGCAACTATGGTTCCGCTTTCAACCACACATCGAATGCCCTTGATTTCCTTTAATATCAGATGCGCAACCTAAGGTTTCTATTGTAATTTCTATCGAGCTTACGGTTAGAAACAGGGGATTTTAGGGGATTTTTCTTTCTCAGACAGAGGTGGTTGGCTCCATTAATGCGAGATTTTTATGTATGGCGGTAAACTTCCCTTTTAAAATCTGATGTGGCTTTTACTGTTGTAGCATGAATGCCAAGTGGAGTTTTTTCTAATGGCTGTTTATTTTGAATAGAGACCTCGTTAAGAGAGGGGCTTGGAAAGCTCAATTCTGTGATCATCGTGTGTAATTGAACCAAAAAAAATAATGAGGGCTTATAAGAGCTTCAGAAAAAACATTAGGGGTAAAAATGAACCTTTTCCCTATATATAGGATTGAAATATTCTATGAATTACCTTACAATTTAATGGAATACGTGACCATTTTGGTTCTTGAAGGTTTGAGCCTTCAATTTTTTTTTTCATAATTTAATTAACTGAAAATTAAACCGGATTGATCGATTCAATTCTAAATTTTGAAAGTTTTGGTTAGTTGAATAACCAAACTGGCTGAATGCTCAAGGCTACTTGATTTTGCACATTTGACATTTATTTTTGTTTATTATTAATCATTAGATAGGTATTTTGTATATTATTGTTTTCTAGTATTGGGAAGGTTTTTTTTTTTAAAAGGTTTGAACATTAATGTCGTCATCTAGCTTTTTTTTATTATAAATATATTAAAATATTATATAAATATTTATATATTTAATCATAAATATATATTTTAAATTAAAATATTAATTTTTTTCATGGGTTGATTCAGAAATTTTGAAAATTAAATTTATTTTCTAATTTAAATTTAATTTATTTATTAAAAATTCAATAAAACTATTTTTTTAGTATTAGATCACAAAATTTCCACCTACTTCAAGTGATAGATTTTGACAAATAATATACATCTCATAGTTTTGGTTTTCAAATTAAAAATAATTAAATAAATGCATATAATACTTTAAGTATAAATAAAATTCTCTTGCTTAATTTGAATACAATCCTAATTAATAATTATACATGAAAATGCAATAAAAACAAAAATTATGAAGTTGATGCAATATAAAATAATATAAATTTCAAGCTTAATTTTAATTTAAAATTTATTAATAATTAACTTTTCAATTTTAAGCTTAAATCATATAGAAAAAATTCAATTTTTAACTACTTGAATTGAACATTTAATGCTCAAATTTTAATCTAACTCATTGTATGACCAAAATTACATTACAATCAGGCATTCAACATAATTAACATGATTATATAATAAATAATAAATATTTTATTATTATTATTATTATTATTATTATTATTATTATTATTATTATTATTATTATTATCTGTTGATGGATTAAACCATCGGTACACATATGATTGGAGTTGTATATGAGCCGAGTATTGAGCTTGATAAAAGCTCGTATATTGGAGCTCGTTTAACAAACAAACTAAGTTCAAACTATACAAAACTCAACTTTTAAATCTCGCGAACAAATTTAAATAGAAGTTTGTGAGTTCGTTCGTAATTTTATTGTTTAATTATTTGATTTTATATATACAATATATAAATTTTGATTATAAAAATATTTTAAAAAATATATTACTGTAATAAAATCATTATTTTCATTAAATAAAGTATAATTTATTTAGTAAATATTTTATTATTTTTTAATATAGAGTTGTAATTTATCATTTGTATTTTCTAAATTTTTTTGAGCTCATTCAAACTCACGAACAATTCTTGAATAGGACTAGCTTTGGTGTAGGCCTATGCCTATAGCCTCCTGTAAATATATGACCCCAAATATGGAGCTTAATAAAAAAAATGTCTTAAATATTTTTTTATTTTATTATATTTTTCTTTGAAAATTGTCACTCTATTTTATTTATAAAATATTTTTTTAAATAAATTTTATTCAATGGTATTAAAAGTAAATATAAATTAATTTATAGTTTTAAATTATTCATTCTTTTTTATGATGTATCTTATATAAATTAATTTATAGTTTTAAATTATTCATTCTTTTTTATGATGTATCTTATTATTTTTCAATTAAATCATTTGTTAGATAATTTTATTTTTTATTTTTAAATTCAATTTTTTTTTTTAAAATTTATTATGTACTAATCAAACCTGGAATCAGGGGAAAGGGATGAGGAGAGGCCACTACCTCTTTTTAACCCATTAAATTCTATTATAATCCCTTAAAATTTATATATTCATCATCTCCCACCAAATTTAATTTATTGTCCCATATTCCAACACAATAAATTAAATATATGTATAATTTTTTTGGTTGATAAAATTTTAAATTTTGCCCTTTTAAGCTAGGATATAATATTGGTGTAATATCAATTTTTTATTTTTAAATTTTAATAGTATTTTTTTAAAAAATAAGTAATATTTAAAAAATCTATACTATATATAAAAGTATGCATAGAGGGAAAACTTTTTTTGATAAAAAAGGCATGCTTCTTTTACTTAATAACAAAAATAACCCTATAGTGTATTTGAATGATTTAATTTCAGCCAATAGATATGAATTTTCATCAAATCATTTTTTTTTGAATGAATTATTTTAACTAAAATTTTCATTTAAACTTGATTATCAACAATTTTAAATTTTTAGAACTCTAAAATTTCAAAAAAATAACTATAATAAATAATAAATTCATATTATTAAGATGAAAAACATATTTTATGGAGACAATTAAAAAAATTCATAATTTATTTTTATTTCAATTGTACTTTTATAAATTAAAAAATTAATTTATTTTATTTTATAAATAAAGTTTTATATTTTACACAAGAGTTAAATTACAAAGTGATAATGACTTTATGAAATTTTATTTATGTATTTATTGGGATTATAATCCAATGATTTTTTTTTACCATAAGTTTAAGAAAAAACATTAATTTGATCATTAAAAAAAATTACTCAAATAATTTCTTTATTTTAATTTGACCATCATAAAACATATATAATTGTAATATTGTTTAATACTTTTTAAGTAATTTGAATGGTTTCTACTGTTTTGGAAAGTAAGTAAGCACACCTATTAATTTTTTTTATTTTATACTATATATAAAATTATGAATAGTGAAAAAATATATTTTTAATTGAAAAAGTATTGTTCTTCTATATCTCATATTTATTTTATTATTTTAATTTTAATTTATTTGTATTATAGTTAATACTGAATATATATATTTTATAATAATATTCTAATAAAATTTTTTACTGGTTAATTATGTTTATTATTTATTTATTTAATCATTTTATATTATTATTACTTTTTTAGTTAGACCTCTTTTTAACTTTTAATATTTTATAATATTTATGTTATAAATATATTTATTTAATAATATCACAATCTTACTAATTAAGTAGGCATTCCCTCCATGTTGGGGTCGGACAAATAAGGTTACAAAATGCCCGACAAGTACCATATAGCTCGCTTTAGAATCCGTTTGGTTGCCTATCAACTACTAACCTGAATTAAGGTCACCCTTATCCCTCTTGCATTCAAACTCTGCGCGTGTAGTGTACCGAGGCGCCGCGCAGTACGGTACTTTACCATTTACCCAAACAGCTCCATTCTCTCATATTTCCGCTAGGGCAAGACAGTCGCCATCTCTTGTTTGTTTCGCACGAAAATTCTTCTGGAAAAAAAAAAAGAAAGTTCCATGTTATAAAATTGCAATTAACCATCGACCCTACACAAAACCCTAATTCTCTCGAGAAAAACAAAGCCGAGAAAATTTTTTGACCATTGTAATGGCGAGTAGAAAGCTTGTTCGAGACGTTTTCCTCTCTAGACAGCCTATTTTTCTTCGCTTAGCATCTCAACAGGTGCCCTCTTCTTCCTTTTGTTTTAAACCTGAAATTCATTAGCGTCTACATTTATTGACGAGTTGTGATTTCGTGATATAGGGTTCAGGCACGAGGTTGGGGTTGTTGTCGCCGCCGTCGACGTCGACGGTGAATGGTTATCGTCGATTTGGTGTATTTAATGAGTTCTCAAAGAAAGTAAAAGGAGAGGTCAATAGGTATTTGATGATTATTTTCGAGAATTTTGATGGCTGAAGCTCTTAAGAACAAATTGCTAGGGGTTTTGGTTTTTCATCGGTTGCGTTGGATGCAGGAATCAAGAATTTCAACAGACGGTTAAGGAGCTAAAAGATAAAGCGGAAGAATTGAAAGGGGTGAAAGATGAACTGAAAGAAAGGTAATGTTTTTTGGTTTATGGCATTAGCTTAAGCTCTTTTTGCATAAAGTTGAGATTTTTATTAGTTAGTAGGCTGAGACATACCGTTGTATGTCAAGGGCGGGCCTGAGATGGTGAAAATGGCGAATGCAGAACGAAGCAGACTACTGAGCAGCTGTACAAGCGGGTGGATGGTGCTTGGACAGAGGCTGAAGCTACTGCAAAAAAGGTGCCTTTCTGATTGATCTTCAGATGTCAATTTGTTTCTATTTATGCACTGTTCATCTTTGTGTGTCTGTGTGTGGTGTATGTGTATACATGCTTGCGTTCCTGGAAATGGTTACTCGTGAAGCTGCTTGATGTGAAAGTCTATTAGTTTTAGGACAAGCATTTATCATTTAATGTTTTTGATAGGACATCCTTCTCAGCATGAAGAAACAGCATGTCCATTGTTAGCACGTGTAATTTTTTGGCATTTATGTCGCTTGCAGGTTTCTACTGATGTTAAAGAGAAGATTTCAGCTGCCAAAGAAGAGGTTTATCTGCTGCTTAGATTGATATGCTTTCTGAGAGTTGCTGCTTCAGTTTTGGACTTATGACTGCATTACTTAATATTTTAATTGTTTCAATTGTGTGATTCAGGTGAAAGAAACTCTTAATATTGGGAAGCAAGAGTCTTCTAAGTCCACTGAGAGTTCAGATGATGGTGACGGTGTAAATGATGATAAGAAGTTCTCATCTGGTGAAGAAACAGACAAGCAAGCTGGCACTAGTGATAATGCTGAATCATTTTTTGGAAAATTTAAGTCAAGTATACCTTCCTCAAAGGTGTCTTTGGCATTTCAAAAATTTAAGGAAGCAAAGGTCACTGACTTTATGAAGAAGGGGTATGATGTTGTGAAGGATGAATTATATGGTAACCCTAGTAAGAGAAAGCACTTGGAGTATACTCCTCCCTCCTTTAAAGGGGAAACAAGCACAAGAAAGGACATAGCTGTTCTACCCACAAAGCAATCTCGATGGAGTAGAAAGTGGGAGGCATTCAGGGAAAAGGTTATCCATTTTTATTAATATGCCACCGAGTTTAATGAAAAGATATATATTTAAGACAATAGTAGTAGTTTACTCATGTTGCTTCTCATGTTGATAAACTTCTTGTTTTAAATCAGATGCAAGGTCATCCTTTATTCAAACGTTTTGCTGGCATCAGTGAGCCTGTTGTATCCAAGAGTCAGGAGGTATGATTTCTTCTTCCTCTTCATCTTCCCTGTTTGTGCTGGTTTTAGTTATTTATTTCACTTAAAAATCAGTTTATTTTGCTTTGATGGTCTCTGTATTCTGTTTTGGCTGGAATTTATAGATTGCAGAAGACATGCGGGAAAGATGGGAGACCAGTGATAATCCTATTGTTCACAAAATTCAGGAGTATACCTCTCTCTCTCTCTCTTTCTCTCTCATGCAGATACACAGTTAAACCCTCTTAAGAGTTAATCAGGCAACCTTTTCTTTCATGACAGTGTTGGTGATACCATTTTTCAAGAAACTGATGCTGCTGCATCTTTCAAGGAAATACGCCGTCGAGATCCGTATGTGTTTGTTCAAGAAATTTATGTTCCAAATTTCAACAACCTGTTAATGTTTCTTCCTTATTGCCTTTTCCTTTTGTGTTTGTATTCATCAGGTCATTCTCTTTGATGGATTTTGTGGCTGAAGTTCAGGAAGCTGTTAAACCTGTCCTTAATGCTTACATGAAGGTGAGTGGCGTTATATTCTTCTCCATAATTTAGTGCTTCTACATTTAAAAAAAAAATTTTTTTTTTCCCCATATAATGGAGATATATCATTTGGAACGGTGTCAGTGCCAATTTGAGATTCTTTCAGATTGTTTATATTGGTTAAGTACATATAATTTGTCGTCTACAGGGAGATTTGGAAACTTTGAAGAAGTACTGCACCTCTGAAGTTATAACTCGATGTGAAGCAGAGCACAAGGCTTTTCAGAGTCATGGTATATTTTTTGATAACAAGGTAAGAGCTTCACTTTGGAATATGCTGTTGTCATTTTCATTCTATCTGTTCATCCATTGTGTAATGAGGATATTGCAATACTTAGCATTTGTTTTTATTATAGTTGATTATTGTTTCTCATTTACCTTTTGAGCAAATGAAAGAGATGTCTTTCTTATACTTTTTTGTGGTGATAGAATCTGTTTGTCATTCAATTGGCATCTTCAACCTATGAAGAATTGAAGACAAATAAAGTCTCTCGTGTGTTGTTAGGGTGCATGTCATGTGGATCTAATCCATTTCTGTTATTATTGTATCCTGAAGTGTTCTTTTCGAGTGGATTGTTAGGATTAGTAGCATTTTATCTTGTCAGTAGTCACTACTCTTCCAATCAGACTATGTTTTAGCTTACAAAAATGAGCAGGAAGAGTATAAGAATTATATGATGTAGTGGACATGCACAAATAATGGCGGACAATCTTGCACTTCCATTTTTGGCATTTTTGTGTATATTGGGCTCTAGAAAATACCCATGCTTTTTTATCGGATGCACAAACTTTATCTAAGTGGCAAATATTGTACAATGTGCTGTTAGTTTGGAAATCAATCAACCATGCAGGTATCAGAGTGCAGCCTTGAATTTATTTCAATGTGGTTATGTGTAGCATGATTAATATGGTTCAGATTTGTGGGTTGATAGCTGATACTAAGATATTCTTTACCAAGTGCAGATTTTACATATATCCGAGGTGGATGTGAGAGAGACCAAAATGATGGGAACCTCCCCGATTATCATTGTAGCAGTATGTACCCTCTTTTTTTGTTTTTACTTTTTTATCCTGGCAACTTGATAGAAGGCATCAGCCATCAGAAAGCATCCTGGTAATCAATGACATTGTTTCTTGGAATCATTGCAGTTCCAAACACAGCAAGTCCACTGTGTACGTGATCGAAATGGTGCAATAACAGAAGGGGGCCAGGTACATTTGATTATTATGTCATGCACTATGCTTTTGAACACTTGATCTCTGCCTGCATTCGCTACTTAATTACTTTTTGTTTATTGATTCCCAGCATTAGACATGGTGGGTTAAATTTTTTCAATCATAGGCTTCACAGGACTTCTAGATTTGCTATTAGCTTTGAAAAAATCGGAGAAGGGTGGGGAGACAGTTTACCCATTAGTATTGATAACAATTTTAGAGTCGATTCTTGTAAATTTATATCACAGAAAAATTGATAGTTGGAATCTATAATCTCTTACGGAGTGGCCAAGTGATGCCCCAGTAATGCAATTATACCTGTAAATTGTAAAGAAAAAGTATTTTTGGAACTGGCCATCAAACACTTTTTCTATTCTCTGCCCTTCAATCCCTTTGGTTAGTAATCACCAAGGGAGGCATCACCTTTGGATTATCTACCTTTTTGTAGCTTGCCATCAACACGAATGTTAGTGAAATTCCAGATCAAGTACCAGTTGAATCACGAATGCTGCGCATTTGTTCTTCATAATGCCATGGATGTCTCATAAAACGTTTTGATTAGATGGGTTTAGCTTGCTAGGATTTGTGAGGAAAGGAACGGAAAAAGGTTCAGGAACATACAAGAGCATTGAAAAGGGGGGTGAGGGAGGAGGAGAAAAGAAAAAGTAATTGTTCTTAATTTTGACTGATTGGCTAACATAACATTGCTACTAATTTTTCAAGTCTTTAGCTAAAATTGCTAAAATTAAAAGTTTTTGTCAAAAGTGAAGAAAGACAAAAAAGGTTTGTTTTGGTCGTTAGACTTGAAGTTTTTTAACATGTTCTGAGAATTCGGTTCTTTTTAGGATACAATCCACACTGTATACTACGCATGGGCTATGCAACAAATAAATCCAGAAGAACTTGGAGAAGGTGCTATTTATCCAATATGGAAGCTGAGAGAGATGCAACAACTTGGTATCCAAGCCCTCATCTAGACAATTACTGGTAGATGTACAATTAGATTGCTCTGGTTCACTTCTTTTATTTTGTCATTTGTTTTGTGCTCTATACTTCTCTGGGTTTTGTCACTCCAGCCTCCAGAGAAAGCTTTAGTTGACATTCCTTGTCAATCTAATGAAATAATGAAATTGGGAACTTCTCAAATCTGTAATAGGTTTTGATCAAATGCACAAAAATGAGCTGAGTCATGTAAACTGAGAGTGTACTTTATTTTTTTGGAGAGAAGGTGGCAGAGGGTTTGTATTCAAATTAATCAAAGCGATGTTTTCACTTTGAAGTTGTTCTGTTGTTCATCCTTGCGTCGAGATTAACCCATGCTGGTAGCAGCAACAGCAGTAGTGAAAGTGCTTTGGGGAGTCAGTTTTTTTTTTTTTTTTTGAACTGAAGTTAGATGGTTGAATCAATTATTTCCTGCCCATCCACAAGCATGGATGTGATAAGAGGGATCACAAACATATCTCATTTCTTGGAGAGACTGTTCCTTATGGTGTTTCCAGAGTCGTCCACATTCTGCGTTTTTGCATTTTGCCCCGGCTACTGGTCTACCCTCTGGCCTGTTATGGACCAATGTGGAGTGCGCTTTTCATTTTCCATCATGGGTGGTACTCATATGAAGTGAGCAGTGGATTTGTACTTACCATTTATCTTGCCTTGCCTGGAGTTGGCAAAAAATGAAATTATATTTACAAATTCATGCTCTGCTGCTGGGACTCCAGTGTAAAATTTCATATTTATGGTTGGATACAGTCCTGGGAACATTATTTGAGGTTTTGTCTGCTCATCTCAAGTTGAAGTTTTATTCAGTCTTAATCAATTAATTTGTTTTTAAATTTTTTTTCTTATCGAAGCCATCAAATTAAGGCTAAATCATTGCTGGATGCCATCTCCATTGTGAATCATGTTGGGAAAGGAAATTTCAAGACATGCTTATATGAAAAGTAAACCTAAAGGAGGTACTAAGGTATCAATAAGAAAGAAAATCAAATACTGAACTAGAGAGACAAAAATCAACTATTGATCCGCGAAAAGGGTACCTCATCCGACATGAAATGCACAAATAAAAGAAACTGTTACATCCGTAACTGTTACTGTTACATCCTAAACGCATTTTAAGAGTAACCATTAATCCTTAAAAGTTACACCTGCAATTGTTTAATTTCGATCTAACATTGCATAATTTTAATATTCTTTGTTTCTTTTTTTTTTTGCCAATAGCATATCTTTTACTAAAGGACGTGGCACCATCTTTCGTCTTCAACAAATAGAGAGCTTGACGCGGATCTAACTGCCAAAACTTGAAATGGAGAAACACACAGAAAATTTCCTAAATAAAATCTCGACATTCTGCATAACAATATCAACGATCGCCCTCCTCTACCTTTATTTCCAAGCTCCAGCAACATGCGTTCCACCACCAAACACACCCATCACCAAACCCCACCTCAAATTCCCAACATCCGCATGCAATCCATCACTCAACCGGCCTCGCCCTCAGCTCACCCTCTCCAAGAAGAACCAACGTCTCTGGTCCTCCAACGCCTGGCTTTCTCAAGTTTCTTCCTACACCACATTCTTTTCACACCTCCAACACCTCAATCTCTTGCACAACAGCTCTAAAGTCCTTTGCGTTTCTGCTGGTCCTGGCCATGGAGTCATGGCTTTGAATAAAATGGGCGTTAGTGATGTTACTGGTGTTGAGCTCGCTGATTCCTTACCTCTTGTTAGAAGGGCTGATCCCAACAATTTACCCTTTTTTGATGGGGTATTTGATTTGGGTTTTACTGCGCATTTAAGGGAGGCTTTGTTCCCGTTGAGATATGTTGGGGAGATGGAGAGGACTGTGAGGAGAGGTGGGGTTTGTGTTGTGGTTGTTGAGGAATGCGGTGGTGGTGAGGTTAATGACATTGTTGGTTTGTTTAGGAGGTCCAAGTTTGTTGCTTCTGACAATGTTACATTGATTCGATTGAAGATGACTATGATTATTGTCAAGGTTGTTGGTATTTCTTCTACTTTCTCAGACTGAATTTTATTTATTTATTTTCTCTTGGTAAATTTTGCTTCTTTTGTCTGATTTTAAAATATATGATTTTTTTCTTGGGTTCATTGTTGTCTTCATGTGGTTGCTTCTAGTATTTGAAATTACTAGTCCTTGTTAACAATCAGCAAAATTCAGTTGTAAATGTACATTTGGATACAGAGAAACGTTGAGAATTCAGTAGTAAGTGAACAATCATTCGGAAATGTTATGTGTCATTTGTATACTAGGATAGACAGAAACATTCAAGTAAACCATATAGATGCTTAAACATTGAGAGGATTAAGAATTCGAAAATACTGAGTCTGAACAAAGTTATTGTTTTTTGAGGACTAAAGAGATAAACACTGGAGTATTTTGTTAGATTATAGCCTTACGTTGGTCTTGATTCTCCAAAATCTAGCTAGAGAGCCTATGTACTTCGTTTAGCATACACTCACATTTGTTTCCCACCTGCTGAGTTTCAGAAGTCATTTTATCTTTCTTCCTCCCTGATTCTATATTCCCAATCTGATCTCGGATGTTTGGTTCATCAGCTGTTGGGTACATCCTTCTTTTTCTGGCATTTTGCTTTACCATGTGATTTCTCCATGATCCTTTGTTATTGTTTCCAGATACTTACAATTAAGTAACTATTGTTAGTATCTGAGATTGAGCATTGATTCAAGTTCAAATGTTATCAGAGGGTGTAGTTGATCATAGGATGATCTGCAGTAGGCATGGAAACGACAGCTAAGGTTGTTACTAGAATACTGGCATTAACAAAGGTATGAAAGTGGCTAAGGGTTTTGTTAGTAGTGTCAAAATTAGCCAATTTGTCTTAGTGGCAAATCAAAGGTGCTTAGCACCCTGAGGTGTGTCTCAGGTTCACGATGCACCTCCTTCCCCCTCCCTGTTGGCACTTTCCAATTCATGTGAAAAAATGTCAGTGAGTTAATCTTACACACATGAGGAGAGTCAAAGTATGTTAGCATTTAGGGTAGCTTGAGTAGCAGTCAGAAAGAGCAATATAAGCAAGAAGTCTTTTGTGTCTCTGTGATTGTACAACAACAGATTTTGGTTTTCTTTCTAGATGCTGTCTTCTTACTCCTCTCTCTTTTTCATTTCCCTCCTTTCCTTTCTTGTTATCACTTTATCCTCAATTGACAATTCAATCTGGTAACAGAGCCAGTTTTTGAATTTTAGAGTTAGACTTTTATGTCTTATTCTCCATTTCTTGGTTAAAAAATACTATTAACTCAATGTCTTGTTTCAATAATTCATCTCTTCACAAGAACAAATGTTCCAAGAAATAAATCTGAAGCTTGAATAGGCCTTCTTGAGAAGTAGAAAGCACTTTTTGGAATTAATTTTTGTTCTAGGACTTCAATATTTGTAATTAGCAACAACTTAATGTAAGTTTAGGAAACAAAGAAGATGAACGGAAATAATGTTACATAATAGTTACCAAATTAGTTTTGAAGCGTCATAAATTACTTTTAAAGAAAAAGTCTTATAAACAAAAATTTTTAAAATTATCTAAAAATTTTGAGGATTTGAAAGAACAATTTTCAAAAATCAATTTCTCTAGTGAGAAACTATCACTTGATTTAATGACACTATTATGTAAACATTTGACAGCTTTATTATTAATTTGTCACTAAAGTGCTAACGGAAATATACCATAGATCATCTTGGTGTAAATTTTTTTTTTAAATTAAAAAATTTTATAAAAATAAAAAAATTTGGAAATTTATAGATGGGTAAAGGCTAGTGGCCATGAAACTAGCGGTGAGCAAAATCTGGCCATCCCGACTACCCAACCCGGATCTGACAAAAATTAGATCAGGTCAAATTTCATTTTTGAAGACCTTGTTAGTTTTCGATTGGAATTGACCCGACTGAAAACCGAACTTTACCTATAAAATATAGATTCTTATAGCTAAAATGGTATACAAGAGCAATTGTAGTGTGGCGATGAGCTATTTGTCCAAAATCTTTGAGGTTGTCGATTCAAATCTCACGGCCGCTCCGACTACCCAACCCGGATCCGACAAAAATCAGGTCGGGTTAAATTTCATTTTTAAGCTACAAAATGACGTTGTTGGGACTCGAACCTGGTTTTAATGGCGTAGAAACAAGCGCCCAATCCATCAGACTACTAGAGATATCTAGTATTTCTATTTGTTTTCTAATTTTTATTGGTTAGTCAAGACTCGAAAAATCAAACCGATTTAGAATTAAAATTTTGAATTTTAGGTCGGTTTTAAAATTTTGAAAAAAAAAACCCAATTCGACCCAAACCCGCTTGATGTTTTGAGTCAGCTTCGTTTTGATATATTATGGGCTCCGCAGTTCAATCGGACCTGAAAGTTAGACCCTTCAACTCCTGCATTGTGCAATCGTTTCAAAATTCAAACGCTCTATATTTTGCAGGGCTGTCTAGTCTGTGACTATTTGAGAAAAATAAAAATTTTTATTATTAACTCAACAAAACATTCTCAAAACATCTAAAAATGTCAAACAAACACTATCTACAAAAAAACCCTAGCTGAAAATTGCAAAAATTCAAAAAAACCCTTAAATAAACATAAAAGTTTAACTAAAATTTGAAGCACTAAACGATGGATTTGGGCCTGAAGCTGTTGTGTTACTCCTATAGCTGTAACACCACTCGTAGGTCTCTGAGTCAGCTTCGTTTTGATATATTATGGGCCTTGCATTTCAATTGGACCTGAAAGTTAGACCCTTCAGAACTCGCATTGCTTAATCATTAAGAAATCCCAACGCTCTATATATTGGAGGGATGTCTGGTCCGTGAATATTTGGGAAAAATAGAAATTTTTATTATTAACTTAACAAAACTATCTCAAAACATCTAAAAATAACAAACAAACACCGTTTAGGAAAAAACCCTAGCTGAAATTGCAAACACCCTAGCATTAGAAAAATCACATGTTGCAACAAGGTACAATGTTAATTACACAATCTCCATTATCGTTTGATTTGTTTTTAATAATATAGTGCGTTAGACATAATTATTAAAGTGCAATTGAAAAACATAGTTTTTTAGTTCCTAACAATTTTGATTAATTTGTATTTTTATTTTTGTTTATAATTACTTTATTATTATTATTATTATCTATGTAGAGATAATTATTTAATTATCCTTATCTTTATTTATTTTTCACCATATTTTTAGTTAATTTTTTAAGTGGTAGCTGATAGTTGTTAGGTAAAATTTACATTACCTTCCAAAATTTTCATTAACAATTATCATTTATTTGAATAAAGTTATTTTATTATTGTTATCTATTTAAATATAAGTATTTAATTATTTTTATCTATTTAAACTAAACTAACTATTTTTTTATATTTTTAAAATATAAAGTTCTTTTTTCTATATTTTTTTATCAAATTTTTTTAAGATAGCCAAATTTTCTAAAAACAAGAAAATACTAAAAACTATCTCATGATTTTTTTTTTTTTGCATTAAAGTGACATGTGGTATATCACGCTAGCACTTTAATGATAAATAATCATATGTGGCTAATGATGTGGTAAATGTCATGTCACATCATCCGCCATGTGGAATTGCTTAACGGTGTTATATAATTTGTCACTGAAGTGCTAACGACAATATACCAAAAATTATCTAAGAGCAAAAAAATAAAAAAATCACGGGTCCCTCATATTAAAAGCGCTAAACATAGGGTACTTTTCCCTAAGTTTTTGGTCAAAACTATCGATATTTAAAGTCTACTGAATTTTAACAAATTCGTTTCGATTTGTAAGGAACTAGAAGGGATACAAAAGTTTTTCAACAATTAATTTAAATCTAAACATTCAAAAATGAGATATTACTTAAACAATAACCATCTCTTATCAACTGATATGATGATTATTGATTCTTGTGATTAATTTTAATACATAACCTCACACAATGCATTTAATAGCAATGACCATTTATGCCGAAGTTAACAATTCCAACTATGTGAGTAGTATACAAGCTTGGTGTATATGCACTCATGAATTAAATTGCTTCATGTTGGTAAGCCACTTTCTTATACATGCATTTCTTGTTATAGAGAGAACAAAATTTTTGGATTAGAAAGAAAAAAGATCAAATGTTGAAATGGGTAATTGATTTTGACATAAAATGTAGAACAAGAAAGAAAATTTTCATGTATAAAAAGGGTTGTTAAAAAACAGAAATTTATATAAAAGAACAATTAACTAGTACATCGAAATTATTCCAAGAACAACAGGTTAGCATAAATCAGCAGGCGACCAACAAAGTGATAAAACATCCATAAAACCACTAAAAAAAGAACCAATAATTAAGATGGAAATTTGCGTGTGTATATATATATCATCACCTTATTATTTCACTTGCATGTATTTGAGCAGCTCTATATATATGTTTTAACTTGTAGAGCCATCAACACAGAGCCATTGACCAGCAAAGAGAGCAGTGCAGTTGAGGTTGGGATTGATAGAGTCGAAGAACGGAGTAGTTAAATTGAACATTTGTGTAACTGCAAAGCAAGTTTCTCCATCATTCACTCCATACACTAAGTCACATTCGATTGTAGCTTGCATCCTTGTATGTCCTACTGTTCTATATCAACACCCAAAACATGGTAAAAGACTTACTTCCAGTTCGAACCCCAATTTGAACCATTTAACCAAAAAAATGTATAAATATTTAATTCAAGATATATAAAGACTTACTTCCAAGAAAAGACCGGCTTTTAGCCACGATTAGAAGAAAAGAGAGCATGACAACCAAGTACAAAAACATGATTGTGTTGGTGCTAGCCTTGGCCATATCTTATTTCTTTTGAGCTTTTCCCCTAAATTGGATTAATTGTTATTAAGAAGAGCAACTCTCTTTGTCTGAAGAAAACTTTGCCTTAATCCTTGTATATATATATAGCAAAAACTCGAACAACAGACAAACAACTTATAAGCTAAGAAACATCACAAGAATGCATAGGTAAACAAGAGGTCGGCCACTCGGCTGGCCAGTGGCTACTATATATGTATATTTTGCAGCCTAAAATGATATGATATGATGTTAATTTCTATTTGATTTAATTTAATTAATTCAGATATGGAATTTTCAATAAAGTTCATAGACGGATTTCCCTACAACAAAGTTAGCACTGACTTGCATTTCTCAAATTAATGCATATATATGTAGGATAATATTTTGTGTTGCGGATGCTGGGTGAATATTTCGGTTGTGGCCTATAAAAAGTTTTTTTTTACCCCTATTTTCATGGGTGTAAAAAAAATTTTACAGATAAAAATTATATATTTTTTTTGGTATGAATCACCAGTATTTAGAGTCCATTGGATTCTAATTAATTCGGTTCAACCCAAATAGGACCACAAAAGCAATATAGATCTCTCAGCATTTTTAGCTGCAGAGCATCCATTTATATATGAATGTGTATACTCATGCCTTGTGTTGTTGAGAGTTTCTTTACAATCGCTATTGGACACAAAAGCTTTTTTTAAAAATGGTTAATATTCAATACCATTAGGGGAGAGAGAGGAGACGAAGTTTGATATTTACTCTCCATAATAGAGTATCCACACCTTTTGCTATTTAAACTACTCATGAGAAACGAAATAGTGCAATTTTTAACTTTTTATATTTGGTGGGATTTAAATATTCCTGTTAGGACATGAAAATAGTAGCAAAAAGTTATATATGATTTTTGTAATTCCATTTAATACATTATATTTGCATATTCATGCTGAACACGGCGGTGATTAATACTTATTTTATTTCCATTTGTATTTTAATTTTAAGAATTTATAAGAATATTTTAAAAGTTTTGTAGGCGGGATATAGCACACATCTAAATATTCGACAACTACAACACTTTGTAGGCTTTTTAATCCACTGGGGAGTTACAAAACCTCTTGAAAATATTAACACATAAAAATAATGTTTTGATTGTGTTATCACTATCTTTGAGGAATCTTTGCCACCATAATATTTGCTTCAGGGTCAATAGCAAAATTGCTTTAGGATAATCAAAGCCACAATATTATTTAAGGGGTGTTTGGATTAGCTATTGGGAGGAGCTTTTAGTTATTCACTTTCCAACAGCTCAAATAATGGTGTTTGGTTAACTTAATAAATTGTTAGCTGGTAGCTGTTAGGATACTAAATAGCTCCAGTTCACATCAACTCCGATTTGGAGCTTTTCACTAATAGCTATTTTTAAAAATAAATTTACTACCTTATCCTTTTTAACTTTAATTAATTAACCTTAATTTAATTTAGAAATTATTATAAAACTATTAACATCCACACAAATAAAAATATTAAAAATTATATTAATAACAATGTTCAAAACTCATCAATTCTAATACTAATAACAACACATATTAGTATTTTATTTAAAATTTAGAGCCAAAAATTTAATAAAATAAAAATTACCTTAATATTTACAATTATAAGTATAATAATGTAGGCGGCGGGATCTAGCGTGGGCTCAAGTATTTGGCGACCGGCACTGTGTAAGCTCAGGGCCTGCTAGGAAATACATAATGGGCAATGGAGATGGAGTAGCCACCAGGATAAAAGCCGGGACACACTATACAACAACTAGATTCCACGGAGGTTCCCAGAAGCCATCATCAAAGATCGGGTTCGGAAACTGGGTATGGGCTTTTGAATGCCAACCCAACCTTGTGGTTGGCCTCCATGTGTGTTTTGTATTTTATTACCTTTGATCATTTGATTATTTCCTTATTATTGGGTGGATTGCAAACACTTCCAATTTGATGATTTAATCCAAGTTTGCACATTAGTCATTTTACATGCTTTATTACCTTGCACTTGTTACAAATAAGAATAAATATTACAAACATCCATTCAAGACAATCGGGGAAAGGATTAGGGATTACAATAACTTATTCAATTACAATGATACTGAATCCAAATAAAATCTCTCAAGAACTAATTAATACACTAACTATTTAGTGATTAAAAATCACCAAGAAACCTACAATAAACAAAGGTTAGTTTCATTTTACAATAAACAAATTTCATTTGACAATAAACAAATTTCATTTGTAAAAGAAATTTGCATTAAACTTGCATAAAATAGACATGAGTATTCATTTAGACATGGATTAATTACTCAAACATATATAAAGGAATAACAGTCATAATAAAGATGTTAGGCAATATATTTGAATCGGATACCAAAAATATACCGAAAGGATACTAAGGACGAATAAGAATCATGCTGGACTATGGTCAAGGGGCGACCGTATCCTGGGAAGAGGCATCGCCTCTTAGCGATGTGCGTATTATTTATGTGTCTTAGAGTTGAATTTTAATAAATTTTAAATAGAAAATAATTTAATTTAAATAGTTTTTGGGTCTAATTAGGAGTTTGTTTAGTAAATAGTTTTTTATTAGGATTTTTATTATTATTTGTCTATTTAGGAAGATATATTTAGTTTTTAATTAATGTTTATCTTTTGTAGGTGGACCCCGCTAATTAAGGAGAAAATGAAGAATTTAAAGTTGAATTGTCAAAACTTCCAAAAGCCTCAAGCCAATTGCAAGCCATGTTTGAGCCATGCAGAGCCAAATTGTATTTTGATGATTAAGAAGTCTCCTATTTTGCAAATTAAGAAGATTTCATACCAAAGTGGACTCTCCCTAACCCTAGTTCTATATAAAGGAAATTAAAACACCTTTTGAAGAAGGAGAGGAGAGACGCAGAGGCAAGATACAGAGATAACTGAACGATTCGACAATTGTTAATCAACTTTATTTTTTCATCTTTCTGTTTTTCTTTATATTTTGTTTATGGATTTCTCCATAGCCATGCGTGGCTAATTTTCTTTTAGAATCTTGGTTAGAAGTAGCTATTCCATTATATGAATTGAACACAAGTACTTTATTTTATTTAAATTTCAGTTAATTCTTTGTGTTGTAAAATTATCTAGTTATCATTCCAGGCTTGTTTGATTGCTTGTTTATGGGTAAATTCACCAACGAGAGTTAGGGGAATTTATTAGCTTAAGAACACTTAGAACTTAGATCACTCGACCACGAGAGTAGGCGAGCTCTTCGGGGAGTCATGACAGTTTAATCACGGTGACAAATTAATTGCTAAAAGTCTTAATGAGCTAGGATTAACTTAT
>CATIWM010510800.1:0-27649 GCA_949671775.1 Mallotus repandus
TATATATAAAAGAAAGTGTAGAAGATTTCTCATGATTATCTCCTAATTAGTTGTATATTTTGTAATATCTTGTGTAATTATCTTTTACCATATTTATTCCCTAAACTTTAGGAACAAATTACTTTAGGAACAAGTTGTAAAAGACTCGATAAAAAGCTTTGTACTCTATTCAAAAGATATAATGAAAATACAATTCTCAAAACCTTCATGGTATCAGAGCAGGCTGAATAAATTTCCTGTAAACTTCTCCTAATTTGAATTAAATACTATGGCCACCGAATCAACCGAATCCACCACTAAATCAACCATTGTACCATCCCCTTCTATTATTCATGTTCAATCTGAAAATTCTAGCTTTAACGCTGGCATAATCTTTACCGAAACCAACAATGATACTTGGTCTCAAGTCATTGAGATGCATATTGTTGGACGAGAGAAACTTGATTATATCATCGAACATTCTCCTCAACCTGAATCGAATGATCCTTCTTATTCAAAGTGGTATGCTGAAAATCAGAAAGTGAAAAGTTGGTTGCTCACATCAATGACACCCGAAATTATGAAAAAATATCTTCGCCTCCGTATTGCTCGTGAAATTTAGAGTGCTCTTGCTAAAGAATTCTATGATAGATCAGATGAAATACAGATTTTTGCTCTTAATCAACTTGCTTTCTAAATTAGCCAATCAAGTCGTTCTTTTTCCTCTTATTATGGTGAACTTGTTGAAGTATTTCAAGAACTTGATTATCGTGACAAAATTAAGATGAAGGATCCTGATGATGCCATTATGTATAAGGCAACTATTGAAAAATTGAGGACACACATTTTTCTGAATGGTCTTGATGCTGAATTTGAACAAGTGAGAGGTGAAATTTTGCGAATGGATCCAAGTTCGGATCTTGAACGTACATATGCATATGTTTGTTGAGAAGTAAATCGTAAAAACTTAATTAGTGATCTAGCTTCTTCTGATGCTGTGGATATGTTAGCCCGAAGAAATAACCTACATGCACGACAAGCCAATACTAGTGCTACACTATCTTGAACGATAACATCATGCAGCTTTGATATAGGCAGTAAGCAGTCTAGTTCAACTAGACATTGTACTCATTGTGGTGCAACAGGACACACTCAAAGTTGATGCTATGATCTAATTAGATATTCTGACTGGTGGGACCCTTCAAAGGCTCCAAAACATAAGTCCAAAACTGTAACAACTGCATCTGTTTCCACAGTCATAACTAAACCGCCTACTTTAGATATTGCTGCCTTATATGTTTCCTCAGATCCAACAAGTAAATTATTTAGTAATTCTGTTACTACTAGGTCTTGTGCATGGATTATTGATCTGGATCAATTGATCACATGTCTTTTGATACTACATTTGTGTCTAAAGTAAAACTGTATGAACAATCTATTGTGTTTACAGCCAATGGTATGGAAGCTAATGTTATTGTAAACTTAACTTAGATTCTGTTCTTGTAATTCCATCCCTTAACTTCAATTTACTTTTTGTCTCTCAAATTACTACATATTTAAGTTGTGTTGTAATTTTTTTGCCTGATTATTGTGTTTTTAAGGAAATCAAGACAAAGAAGACGATTGGGTGTGGTACTAGAAAAGGGAAGCTCTATTATCTTGATCTTGCATAGCCTAGCTTAAGTGCATTGACTCAGTCAGAATTTGCTACTAGTTCAGTACCTACATCAGATATTTGTTTATGGCATAAACATCTTGGGCATGTTTCATTTAGATATTTGAAATATTTATTTCCTAAGTTGTTTTTAAAGACATCACCATCATTGTTCAAATATGAAACTTGTGAATTAGCAAAAAGCCATAATGTTCCTCTTCCAATAAGTTTGAATAAAAGTTCTTTGCCATATATGCTTGTGCACTCTGATGTTTGGGGACTTGCAAAAGTTCCAACATTGAATGGATCTTGATGGTTTGTTTCTTTTATTGATGATTATAGTCGTATGACTTGGGTATGTTTGATGAAGAATAAGCATGAGGTTTGCTCTCTATTCAAACAATTTTATTAATGATTGTTACTCAGTATAAAACTTCAATCCAAGTCCTTCGAATTGACGATGGTGGAGAATTTATCAATCATGAGTTGAAGCAATTCTTGCACCTTTATGGCATCTTCCATCAAACTATATGTCCATATTCCCCTCAATAGAATGGTGTTCTTGAAAGAAAACACCGACATCTTTTAGAAATGGTTTGAGTTATGCTATTTGAAGCCAATATGCCTTTTTAATATTGGGGAGAATCACTTACTACTGCATCTTATTTGATAAACCGTGTTCCATCCCATAGTCTCAACTTTCACACTCCTCTTGAAACACTAAATCATAGCTTGACCTCACCACCAATATCAAATTTACCTCTAAAAGTTTTTGGTTGTACTGCATTTGTCCACATACCCCATCATGCTCGTCATAAGCTCGAACCTTGTGCCCTTAGATGTGTTTTGTTGGATATGGTCTTCATCAAAAAGGATACATGTGTTACCACCCTCCGACTCGCAAAATATTTGTTACTATGAATGTTCAATTCTATGAAAATCAAATGTATTTTCCTGCTGAACCAATTGCAAGTCAAGGGGAGAGAAGTATTGACTTACAATCATTTAACTAGCAAACTAAGCTGTTAGGGGAAAGCCAGACTGTGAGCAATACTTTACCTGAACCACCCAAAGTTGAACTACAAGCTGAACCTGTACAACATGAACAAATCGATGTAATCACTACTGAACCATCTGAATTTTAATATGAATCAATTGAACCATGTGATCAAAATAATAGAGTTGAATTTGAATCAGATGTACCACATATTTAATCGTCGCCTTTTCTTGATGTTCTAGAGTCACTTTCACAAGTTCAGGTAAATCTTAAAGCTTCACTTCGAACACTTCCTAGTTGTACCACAAGAGGGATTCCTAAAGCTAGCTATGAACCAACTCTAAGTTCTGTTCCTAAATATCTAATAAATAATTGTGTTTCTTACCATAGGTTGTCAAAGACATGTGAATCATTTGCAAATCAATTATTTTCTGTACAAATCCTTAATAGTGTACAGGAAGCAATTAAAGATTCCAAGTGGAAAGATGCAATGAATGAAGAGATGAAGTCTCTTTAAAAGAATGGAACATGGGAGATAGTCAATTTACCTGATGGAAAAAAACTTGTTAGATGTCGGTGGGTCTTTATAGTCAAATACAAAGCAGACGGGGGCATTGAGAGATATAAAGCAAGGCTAGTCGTAAAGGGGCACAGTTAAACTTATGGGATTGATTATGCAGAAACTTTTGCACCAGTCGCAAAAATAAACATTATACGTATCCTTTTATCATTAGCTGTAAATTTTGATTGGCCTTTACATCAATTTGATGTAAAGAATGCAGTCCTACATAGAGATCTTCAAGACGAAGTATATATAGAACTTCCTCCAGGATGTAGATTGTAGATTGAAGGAAGTAAACAAGTTTATAGGCTGTGAAAATCATTGTATGGGTTAAAGCAGTCACCAAGAGCTTGGTTTGGCAGATTTACAAGTTCAATGAAGGCATTTGGGTATCAACAGAGTAGTTCTGATCATACTCTATTAATAAAATATAAAGATGGGAAGCTAACCGCTCTTATTATATATGTTGATGATATGATTGAATAGGGAATGATGTTGATGAGAGGGCAACCTTGCAAACTTATATTTCATAGGAATTTGAGATGAAAGATCTTGGACCCTTAAAATACTTTCTAGGTATTGAGGTGCTATGGTCTAAACAACGTATTTTCTTGTCACAACGGAAGTATGCTTTAGATTTACCGAAGGAAGTTAGCATGTTAGCATGTAAACCCATTGATACACATGCTGCTAAAACTATTAAGTTGGGTATTTTTCAAGATCAGATTCTTGCAAACAAAGAACAGTATCAAAGGCTAGCAGGACGGTTGATGTATCTTACTCATACTAGACCAGATCTAGCATACTCTTCAAGTATTGTGAGTCAATATACGCACTCTCCAAGTGAAGAACATATGAAGGTTATACTACGTATCTTGCAATATTTAAAGTCTTCTCCAGGCAAAGGAATTATGTTCACTAAAGGAGCTTCTTTGTCTATTGAAGGCTATATCGATGCAGATTAGGCTGGTTCTGTTGATGATAGATTTTCAACTACAGGATACTTGACTTTTGTTGGAGGGAACTTGGTTACTTGGCGAATTAAAAAACAAGGTGTGGTAGCTAGATCCAGTGTAGAAACTAAATACAAAGGAATGACTCAAGAAGTGTGCAAGTTACTTTGGATTAAAATTTTTTTGCAGGAACTCAAAATTCCACACTCTTCCTATGAAGTGATAACAAGGCTGCATGTTACATAGCTCATAATCAGATTCAACATGATAGTACAAAGCATGTTGAAATTGTTAGACATTTTATTAAAGAACAACTAGAAGCAAAGATAATTGAAGTTCCTCATGTTCGATCTGAAGATCAACTAGTAGATATTCTTACTACGGTAGTATCAAGCAAAGTCTTCCATCAAACTTTGGACAAGTTGGGTATACAAAACATCAATGCACCAACTTGAGGGGGAGTGTAGAAGATTTCTCATGATTATCTCTTAATTATTTGTATATTTTGTAATATCTTGTGTAATTATCTTTTACCATATTTATTCCCTAGACTGTAGGAATAAGTTACCTTAGGAACAAGTTGTAAAAGACTCTATAAAAAGCTTTGTACTCTATTCAAAAGATATACTGAAAATACAATTCTCAAAACCTTCAAAAAGTACATGTTCACAAATTATCAGTTACAACCTAATTACAACAAACAATAGCTCATATTTCAACCAATGAAATTCATTTCAAACACTGCAACTAAATACTTCAAAAAGAATTCATTTCTATGCTCACCAGCTGCAACATAAAGCGACTACATTTATCAATATGAAGCATGACTAGTTAGTAGATTAAACTCAAAACAAACGCATTATGAACAAACCGAGCACCTATTTAACAATCTTTAAAAATCAAATAAAAAAATCAGTTTTCTATTATAAACCATCATAAAGTGCTTTATAAATCTACAACTTATATCACAAAAATAAGCAATCAAAATACTAGACTGTCAAAACTAAATTCAATAAAAAATGATTACCCAAATAGCAAAATAGCTTAATAACTCGAACACCAATTAAAGAAACATTCTTTAACAAAAAAGATCCATTCTTTTTCGAATTCTACCCTATTTACCCAACTTCGTAAATACCCAAGTCCAGTTTACAAAAATTAAAATTAAAAGGTATACTATTTTTTACCAAAATTTTTATGAATACAATCATTATTTTCACTTTCACATGACACCTATTTTATTTGTAACTTTTTTCTTTAATTTTTATGGAGTTCTTTTTTGAATATAGGGTTTAGTTGGTACATAATTTTTTCCAATTTTTCAAAATAGTACCAAAATTTTAATTTTTTTTCTTTTCAGTTCCTGAAATTCTTTTTCAGTTTCATGTGAAAGTTATTTATAATTTCTAGTGAATTTAAGCTGATATGGCAAACGGAATAGGAATATTCTTGGGATATTCTACACATTAACTTCCCACTCATTATCATAGTCACTTATCGTGGGCCCAATACATTATTAAAAAAAGAACTCAAAATCCCTAAATCCCTAATTGTAAGCTCCTTTAAATCCCTAATTGTTAATGTTCTGCTTCAAACCTCGTGCTCTTCTTCTTCTTTAAATCTCCTGCTCTTTTTGTTCTTCAAACCTCCAACTCTTCTTCTTCTTCTTGAAATGTCCAGCTCTTTAATGCCCCTCTTTCCCATCGAGCCACATTTCATATCTATCTAACAGTTAACAACAACGGAAAAGAAATGTCCCATAATTGGTTAGTACGAGTAAAAGGCAATGGAGCTCCACATTACAGTTAGTATAACCTTTGATAGTATATTCCATGCATGTTATTTGATTCAGTTTCAAAATTACAAAAATACGTTTTTGAATTTTCACTCTAAATATCCATCCCTTCTTACATCTGATATTGAAAATAGGTTGTATAACTGAAAATTTAAAATTGGTTATTTGATTTTTATTTTTTTGAAATTATTAGTGTTTACTAATAATTGATACATTTATCAATTTAAACATGCAGTGACTACTAAGAATATTTCAGTATTGTATGGCATTTTGTAGATGTACATCCTTTGAGGGGTTTTGATCACAAAGTGCTTAGGCACATTAACTACTGTAGCTTTGATAAGATATCTATGATAGAAATAGAGTTAATGGCCAAGAAGATAGGTCTTTAATATTAATGGAAAGGAACTTTATTGGCTGCATCTAAAGAAAAAATATAGTAATGGTTTGAGGAAGTTAGCAAATGACTCTGATGTTGTGGAAATGTCAACATTTATGGATGAAAGAAGGACCATACATGTCTATGTTAAGAAGGTGATAAATGAAGTATGTAATGCAAATGATAATGAATGTGAAGCAAATTTTGAAGCTTAGATGCATGCTGCAGTAGAAAATGTGGGGGATATCGAGTAAAATCATGCTGAAAATGACACTGCTTTAGAAGCAGATGATTGCGGCTTACTGGATTAAGACTATGAATTAAATGAAGAAGGTCTGGATGATGGTGATTATTGTGCTTTTTTGACAAGTACATAGATAAAGATGTTGAGAGAGATATGCAGGAAAGGTTGGATCTCAGGATAAACTGAGTGCAAGGCATCAGAGGTTATTAAGCAAGGCAAGTATGGATGAAAAAGGGAAACAAAAGGCTATTGAAAGAGGGAAAAATAAGTCAGTTAAAAGAAAGAAAAGAAAGGAAGAAGTTGTTGCTGTAGATCAAGAAGCTAAGAAAATTAAGAAGCAAGTTTGGATGCCCCCTGGATATACAAGAGATATAATGAGTGGTAGATTTGGGAAGACATTTTAATGAATATAGTAATGGTTTTGTATGTGAATTATTGCTGTCCCCAAATGTAAATATGGTCCTTAATGTTTTGGATTTGTGCCATGGGTATTATTTTTTATCTTTTGGCACATGATGTAGGTGGTCCACAGGAATCTTCAGACTTTTCCTGTTGGTTTTGCATTGAATACTTTTTTGGTCAACACTATTAGATATGTTATATGAAATATTTTATGTCCCAAAAGGTTTTTTTTTGTTGTTGTAAACAACAAAAGCATGAAGCAGACATCTTCTTTTTTATATTCTTATTTGTATATTGAATGTGTTGAAAATAGATGCATTTCTACTCTATGTTCCATGCACTTTTTCTTTTTATGTTTTAAAAATATTGTTGGACACTGGGTGTTCCATTTGAATAATGAACTGAATCATTTGGAGCATCAGAATTATCTAAATTCTTCTTCATTACATAGATGAGTTATATCATTGTCATTACTACCATAATTTACATCCTTTAGCCAAAATAAACTAATATCCATCCCTTTTTTTTTATAATCCCTACTACCAATAACCTTCCACAAAAAACTAACCCTATAGCTAACCCTACAATCTTATTTTGCCCGCTAACCACACAGCTTACCCATTAAAAAATAAACATAACCATTACACAAATAAGCTTCACAATCTTCCAACTGCTATGTGTTCTTGTCATCTTACTGTCCTCTTCATTCCTCTCTAGCCTTTGTAATAATCCATTGATGACATTTCGAGCGCGATTACATATATATGGATCAAACCACTGGAAAAAGTCACAAGCTCCATTCATCTAAATAATCCATAAAATATGAAAATTCAAGAAAAAAATTCATAAGCTTAACAAAAAAATAAGATAAATATGTAATTTTAAGAAAGTAAATAACCATAAGGTCAAAATAGAAGTACTAACTCTATATTTCGAAGAACCATAAAAACGTCTTCCTAGATTTGCCTCTGCCCATGACGTTCTTAGACATGCAACTTGATTACAACAACAATAAGGAATAATGATTTGGTGCTCCATTGTCAGTTGAATGTGCAAGTAGTTCCAATGAAAAAGATGAGAATAAAAGGTGATTAAATGAGATGGAGATTTTAAGAACAAAAGATGGAGGTTTCAAGAAGAATTTTAGGGATTATGGTAATGGTTTTCAATTTTAGGGAATGGCATTTTGAAGAACTAGAAATTGAGTTTTAATAAGAAATAGATTCAATGGAATTGGTTATTTTTAGGGATTTAGGGATTCTGAGTTTTTTTTAGTAATGTGTTGGGCCCATGATGAGTGACTAAGATGATGAGTGGGAAGCTAATATGTAGAATATCCCAAGAATATTCCTATTCCGTTTGCCATGTCAACTTAAATTCACCAGAAATTATTAAATGACTTTCACTTGAAACAAAAATGGAATTTAAGGGACTGAAAAGAAAAAAAATTAATATTTTGGTACCATTTTGAAACATAGGCCACAATTAAAATACCAACGGTAAACTAAACCCTTTAAACATAAGAACTTTATTAAATTGCTAAATTAGGAGTACAAAACTAGATAATAACAGATATGCAAACTACAGAGGATCATAACAGATAAGATGAATGTTTTTAGAGACCTACTATGTGGCCCTATTAGCTTGTCTATTCACATGACAAAATAAAAAGTAGTCTTCAGCAGCAATGAGGACTTTAACATCATGCACAATGGCTTGGATTTCCCATGGACATTTTTCATGAGCATCATTAATGGCTTGTATAGGGAGTAATGCATATGTTTCAAAGTAAACTTTGAATAAGCCTCTGTGTTTAGCTAAAGAAACAGTAGTCAGGAGGGCAGTAGCTACAACAATAATAGCAAACGAAGTACTCTGTTGAAACCAATATCTAAGAAGAGCACCTTTGCAATCCCGAAGAAGCACCGCCATGGAAGCTAAATTAGAATGAGGATCAAAGCTTGCATCCGTGTTGAATTTGAGGAAACCTAGAGGAGGAGTAACCACCTAGTCCATTGAGGCTCGACAATTTGTGGACGAGCTGTATGTTGGACCCTACTAGGAAGACTCCGATAGATATGCCAGACATTATATGCTAAATTAACAACTTGCAATTCTTGAAAATATAGAGTTCAAAACAACAACATCAACAACAAATCTCTTCCTTTTCTATTTCATTTCTTTTCTCCCAAAATAAAATAGTTACTTTTGCATTGTCCATGTATCTCTCTCTATTTTTTCCTTTTGGCTTAACCCATTTTTAGCCCCTGAATTTTTTTTTCGGATTCCCTCTTGCACGTTTATTTCTATATATTAAGTTCCTACACTTTTATTTTACCATACATTAGGTCCTTAATTTGACGGTAATTTCAAACACCGTCAAATTAAGGACTCAATGTATGTCACAATAATAGTGTGGGGACTCAATATAAACAAATAAAAGTACAGGGGAAAATTCAGACCAAAATAAAAGTGCAGGGGGTAAATTAATGGTTACACCTTCTATTTTCTATTTGTTAGGGATAACATTACTATTAGTTTTATAAATTATTATATTATTTTTCAACTAAATCCTATAAATTTTTTTTTTGCAATCAAATTCTATTAATTTTAATTAAATTATTAGTTACATTAACAATTATAAATAAAAGTAATTAAATAATTTCTAATTATTTTTAAATATATAATTTCAATTAATATATCATAGATGAAAAAATAATTTTTCTAAGGACAAAACTCATTTAATTTTATCAATATTATAATTTGTGTTAAATTTCAAAATTGTTTTATCCAAGTATCGAATTTAAATTAGACAAATTTTAAAAAACTATTTTTTTATATTAGCTATTTTATAATAAATATTTGAATAATAAAATATGTTAACATATTTTTCATTATAATTTTAATTGTTATAACAAAATATAATTAATTTAAGATAAAGTATAACATAATTTTCTATTTTATCTTAAATTAATTATATTTTATAGTACAAATAAAATTATTAATTAAAATATATTATTCTTCAAATATTTGTTGTAAAATAGCTTAATTTAAAGAAATATTTTTTAAATTGTCTAATTGAAATACAATTCAATTTAAAATTTATTTAAAATATAACATAAAATATAATATTGACAAAACTAATTAAGTTTATCCAAGTATAAAAAAATTTATTCATATAAGATATATTAATTAAAATTTATAGAATTTGATTGTAAAATTTTTTTTATACGATTTAATTGAAAAATAATATGATAATTTATAAAACTAATGGTAATGCTATCCCTAACAAATAGAAAATAGAAGGCCACCTATGGACACCCTCAGTTTGGTCGACCCGTAATGAAACTCGATGATGAGATAGTACAAATTTCGAATGTAAGAGAAGCCTAAAACCTTCTCTAGAATAGACTCGAGAACCCAAAGCCCTAGAACTAGGCCTAAATCCTCAAACCCAAACTTTTAAACCAAAAACCATGCCTTCAAGCCTAGGCACAAGCCTTTCTAAGCTAGGCCTGGGTGAAGAGGCAATCGCCTCTTCACCTTGGGCATCGGTGAGGTGACGCCTCCTTGAAGAGGCGACGCTTCTTTGTAACCAACCTCTACAACATTAAATGTCATTAATGGCTGCATTAAATAAGGGAGGGGCCTATTTATCTCTATGCTGAAGATTTTTGACTTGAAAATAAGACTTTTGGGGTAGAAATGAATTGGGAAAAAGGAGGAAAATGATGGAAAATCATGATCTTTTGTTTGGACTTACTTTTTGGGAATTGGAGAAAAGGAAAGGTGGAGGGCTTAAGTAGGAGTTGTTGGCAGGTAAGAAAAGAGGTTGACCATTTTCAGACAAATAAGCAAAAGAAACGTTCTTGAGAGAAACAAGAGAAAAATAATAAAAAAAGAGGAAGAAGAAGTAGAATCTTAAGCTTGAGAGTTGATTTTCTTAAGAAAGAAGAAGGAAATTTTTGGGAATTGGAGAAAAGGAAAGGTGGAGGGCTCAGTTAGGAGCACCAAACGTGTTCAACCAGTGAGCATCCTTATTTTTATGCTTTACGTGCTTTATTTTACTTTAAATTCATATTTCTTGACATTTCTTGCTTGTTATTGTGTTTGTGTTTATTTAAGGTCATATGTGAAGCATGATTGTGTGAAATACTAAGTGTTAAATTGTAGATTTATGTTAATCTTACATCTAATGTGCTTTTCTTAAGATTTAAGAAACCTGTAATTTTCTGTGCCTCTGTTGAAGAGGTGACACCTCTTCATAGAGGCGTTGGCCCTTTGTATAGTGGCGATCCTAGATTGCCTCCTAGTTAGGAGGCGACGACTCATCGAAGAGGCGATTGCCTCCCTACCAGAGTTTTGCATGAGTTAATTTTCTTTTAGTATTCCTTTGGTTTATTTTCAGTTTTTAATATGTTTATACTATCTTATATCATAAATTTTGCATATGATTGCTATAATATTAGGTCTTGGTTTATATTTAAATAAGCATTTATGTTTATTTAGAACAAAGTTAATTCAGTTTCGTTGTATATAGTTGTTATTTTATGAAGAAGGGCTAATCCTTATTTGTTGCAAGAATTTTTGGATGATTCTCAATCATTAAACAATTAGTGCATTGATTAGTTCTTGAGAGGTTTTATTTGAATCCATTGTTGTTGTACTTGTATAAAATATTGTAATCCCTAATCCTTTTCCCATTTTTTTTGAATGTATGATTGTAAATTTATTGTTATTATCTGTCATAAGTGTTGGGTAATAAGCATGCAAAAAAGGACTAATGTGAAAACTTAAACTTAAACATAAATTTGGAAATGACTGCAGTCTAAACGATAAATAAGGAAATAATCAAATAATCAAAGGTAATAAAATACAAAACACATATGGAGGGCAACCACAAGGTTGGGTGGGCATTCCAAAAGCCTATACCCAGTTTCCGAACTCTATCTCTAATGACGGCTTTTGGGAATCTTTATGGAATCCAGTTGATGTATGGTGTGTCCCAGATTTTATCCAGGTGGTGACTCCCTCTCCATTTTGGGCCACAAGCTCATTATGTGTTTCTTAGTAGGCCTTGAGCTTGCACAATGCCGTGGTCACCAAACACTTGGGCATGCGGCTAACCCCACCGCCTACAGTGGCGACTCCACTAGGGATAGAGAAACTGATTCCTGTTTTTTATAATTTTTCATGTTTGATTATTTCCTTATTGCATTTATTTTGCATTCACTACACATTTTCACATAATGAGCACTCAAGTCCTAAATAATCTGACAATAGTCTTTGCTTCCCTGCCTCTGTTTCACTCAAACCTGGTGGTGAAGTATTTAATTATTAGCACTCACGACACGTACTTATCCATATTGCACGGACCCTTGAGTGGGGAGATGTAATGGAGGTATATAGCTATGGGAGTCGTAGCTTATTACTCTCGACTCAGCTCATATAATGACTTAGAAATTCTCCTTAAGATTTTTCCCAATTGTGTGTAATTTATGCCATATAGTAATCTTTGTAATAAAGCCCAAGCCCATGACTAATGGACTATGCCAAGTTGGGCCTTTAATGCCCACTATGGCCCATTAACATGGACTTTAGTTTTATTCAAAGGAATTGCTACTTGTTTGCATTGTCTTGAGATCTTTCTTGCATATATCAGTTTTGTTATCCCCTATTGATAATCAAAACCCAGACCAACAATCCTAGGATAAAGAACTCACCATTGAACACGCGTGTGGGAGAAATAAGGGTGGAGATATCGCTTGAAGAGCTTTGTCTTGTTATGTGTTACATGTAAATGAAATATATGCTTATTTTTTTTCTTTAAATATTAAGGTGAACCTGCATATCATGCATACACGTCATGCATATCTCTAACTCATGGTGGTTGCAGATATAGATTCACATCAGTCTTCCAGTTGGAAAAGATTTGATACTGGTCGCTTAGTCAGAATATTTGAGAGAACAGAAATGGAAGGATTTGATTTTGAAGCTTTTGGGGAGAAGTTGAAAGCCGAAATTGCTGAACAAACCTGAATAATCATGTGGGAAATAATGGCAGAAGACAGAAGACAAGATAAACCAGAGCCACCAGCACCTCAACCATAGCCTTTTGATCTTGATGTTGAAAATCCAGGGAGGTGAGAAATAGAAGATGAATAGTAAACTCTACTAGCAGAACCAATAATTCGACAAAGGGTAGATGATATAGAGAATGTAGAAAAGATGGATTGGGCCAAAGACATCGCTAAGACAGTGGCTCAGATGCAAATGATGATGAAAGAAAAAGGGATTGATACCCCGATGTATTACATTAGCTTTGATTTAAATAAAGGTAAAGACCTTTTACCTCAAAAGTTTAAGTTCCCAGACATAAAGAAGTACTCTGGAACTAATGACCCTCATTTGCATTTGAAGTAGTATGATACTTGCATACAATCAACGGAGCTAACCAAACCTTAAATTGTTAAGTAATTCCCCCTATCTTTGGAAGGTGGTCCAATTTATTAGTACTATACTTTGGAACCACAAGTGCAGAGTGACTGAAAAGAACTTTATGCTATGTTTATCAAGAAATATGGTTTAAATGCCCCAATAGAGGTGTCTCTAAGGGACTTACAGAACACAAAGTAAAAGTTTAACAAGCCCTTCGCTGAGTACTTGACTAAATGGAGGGGAAAATTATCACAGATGAAACAAAGACTTGCAAAATCTGACCAGCTGATGATAGTAATGGAAGGTTGTGTTCTGTTGCTTTTTAGAAAGTTGAGAGATCTTTGGATCAAAAATTTTGAGGAATTGCACAGATTTGGGGTACAAAAAGAGTTTGACCTAGCGCAGGATAGGAAGTTCTTTAGTGGAAGGTCTGCAGGAAGAGAGGGAATTGGATCCAGTAGTGTGATTAGACCAAGCAATAACATTCAGATTAATGTTGTTGGACAACCCTGAAGGTTTTTTAATATGGGAAGACCTCTTTCTAATGTCTTAGAGAAGCTCATTGAGAACAACTTAATAAGACCTTTACCTCAGAGACCACCTTTCCCAAATGCCGACCCAAAGTTTTATTGCAAATACCATCAAACCATTGGACATGACACTGATAGCTGCATTCGCCTGAAACATGAGATTCAAGATTTGATTGATTTAGGCAAGATAACTGACCCTAAAACCAGAAAACCAAACACTAGAAATAACCCTTTACCTAATTACCAAAATGTACCACCACCAAATCCACCCATCCTTATGATAAACATCGACTTGATAGAGGAACAAGTCTTTAATTCCTTTGTCAATGCCACGCCTACACCACCAAAACATGAACCTGAAAACTTGAATCCAAATGAGTAGCTCAAGGAGCTCAATATAAATGTTTTAGAAATTTGGAGGTCTGATGATGAAGAAGGACGACATGTTGATCTATGGAAAGGTGACAAGGGGAAGAAGGCTCAAATAGTTAGAAAGGTTGAGAAAAAGAAGGAGGAAACAAAATCTGATGAGCAAGGGAAAGAGAAGATGGGTTCAGAAAAAGAAGTGAAGAAAGAGAAAAAAGATGATGAAATAAAGTAGAATGAGAAAGTTGTTGATACCAAGAGAGATAAGAAAACTCTCGCCAGTGTTTAGGAGTTACTTATGCACTCCAGAGCCCATCGAGAGGCACTGGTTAGGGCTCTTGATCACAAGAAGATCCCAACAACTTGCACTCCCAATCAAATGGTAGATTCATTGACAGAGAGCCCTCAGGGGATAATTGTATTTACAGATGATGATATACCCTTGGAGGGTAGAGATCACAGTAAAGCCTTGTTTATCAAGGTCGAAGTAAAGGGGAAGTTAACTTATTGTGTGATGGTGGACAATGGATCCGCAATTAATGTGTGTCCTTTAAAGATTCTACCAAAGTTAGGATTGACTGCGGCTGACTTAAAGCTATCTGAAGTAGTCTTCAAGGCATATGATGATACGTAAAGGCCAATTGAAGGGACTTTCAGAGCTTTAGTCAAGATAGGACCTATAGAGGTTTGGGTCAATCTACATGTGATTGACATCCCAGTCACTTTTGCTGTGTTCTTAGGGAGGCCATGGTTCCCCTCTTTAGGAGGAGTGCCGTCAATCATGCACTAGAAGATCAAGTTCCTACATGAGGGGAAAGTGGTCACTATAACGACAGAAATTGAAGCTGTCGTGGCCTCTCTGAAGCTAGCTCTAAATGAGATTCCGGTCAGTTTGAGTTTTAAGGTCTGCATGATCTATGAGGATGAGCTGAATCCAAAGATCGTGAGCATGATGAAAAGCATGAACTTCATGCCTGGTATGGGTCTAGGGAAGAACCAATAAGGCCCACCAAGGTTCATTGCGTGAAGACTCCGATTCTGAAATATGGAGTAGGATACTAGGGTAATAATGCTTTTGAGGAAAGGAATGAAGATGAGACTGAGGCTGGGAAGAATGAAGATGGAGCTCGCCTAAGTGGAAACCACTATGGGAAACCTTTATGGAAGAGGGTTATGCTGGCAACCCCAAACCTTTAATGATAACCAAAAAGTTAGTCCCTGGATTTGAAATCTTTACTGAGCATATGTCTCGGATCCAAGAATTAGTTGCCAAGGAGCCAACAATGGAGGAGTTGGTGCTGACCCTAGAACCAAAAAAAGATGTCCTTGTGATGGAGTTGAAAGACATCAGTAATCAGGAAGGGGAGTGCGACTTCAAATCATACGTCTTCAACTCTATTATGGATGTTTTTTATGATGACTTTGACTTTTCTCTTGCAAACTTGTTTGAGGCTAATGACCTTTTCTTTTTGAAATGAATGCAATAAGATCTAACTTTGGTTATTTGTGTGATGTGTTTCCTGATGGTTATTCTATTTGTGATGATCATTTCATGCATATGTTTGACATTAATTCAGTGCAAACTAAATCATTTAATTTAGGCACATGTGATAATCCTAAAAATATACTTGTTGCTTTTAATTTGACTCCTGATAAGAGAAAAAAATAAAAGAAACATTAAAAAGAAGACATAAAGTATTCACTTGGGGTTAAGAGGAGATGCCTGGGGTTGATAGAGAAATTACGGAGCATAGAATTCCTATGTATTCTCACATTACACCATTAAAGCAAAAGAAGAGAAGGTTGTGTCCAGAATGGGCTTTGTTGATCAAAGAAGAAGCAAAAAAGCAGTTGAAGCCGAAATTCTTGGAGGTGGTAGATGACACCCAATGGTTAGCCAACATAGTTCTGGTTCCAAAGAAAGATGGAAGGGTCAGGATGTGTGTGGACTATAAGGATTTGAATAAAGCCTGCTCGAAGGATATTTTTGTTTACCGTATATTGACACTCTAGTCGATAGTGCGGCCTCCAGTGCAATGTATTCTTTCATGGATGGTTTCTTAGGATATAACCAGATTATGATGGTAGTGATTGACAAGTTGAAGACTTTTTTTACCACCGAATAGGGGGTCTACTACTATTTAGTCATGCCGTTTGGGTTAAAAAGATACAGGAGCCACTTATCAGAGGATTTCTACCACGCTGATACATGACATGGTCCACAAGGAGATAGAAGTATATGTGAACGATATGATGGTAAATTCTCTAACATGGGAAGCACATGTCGTAGCTTTGGACAAGTTTCTAGTAAGAGCTGAAAAGTGCAACCTTAGGTTGAATCAGAAGAAGTGTATTTTTGGGGTAACCTCAGGAAAGCTACTAGGACATATTGTTAGTAAGAAAGGAATAGAGGTGGACTCGAATAAAGTTAAAGCCATTAGAGAAATTATTACACCAAAGAATGAGAAAGAAGTCAGAGGGTTCCTTGGGTGGTTGCAATACATTAACAGGTTCATAGCTAAGCTGACTACCATTTGCGAATCTTTAAGCTCCTGAGAAAGAATCAACCAGTGATCTGGGATGGCAAATGTCAACAGGGTTTTGAAACTATCAATAATTATTTAATGAATCCTCTAGTTCTACAACCACCGAGGCCGGGTAAGCTTCTAATTTTTTACTTGGCAATCGAAAGAGAAGCAGTGGGCGCAATGTTAGCCCAGGAAAATGATGGAAAGGTCAAGCATGTGGTCTATTACCTAAGCAAGAAATTCCTACCCTATGAAGTTAATTATAGTCTGGTAGAGAAAACATGCCTGGTTGTGATTCGGGCAACAAAGAAACTCCAACATTACTTCTTGTCGTACAAGGTTTAAGCTATTTTGAAACACAATCCTCTGGTATCTTCAGTAACCTCTGTCACTTACAGGAAAGTTAGCCAGGTGGTTATTCTTATTAATAAAATTTTACATAGACTACGTGGCAAAGAAAGTAGTAAAAGGAAGAGCAGTGGCTGACTTTTTGGCCCAAAATCTAGTGGATGACGAACATGAATAGGAGTTAGAATTTTTGGATGAGCACCTGGGGGTGATTTAAATCCAAATGTGGATTATGTATTTCGATGGAGCGATTAATAATAAGAGAGTAGGTATTGGTGTAATTTTGATCTCACCGAAAGGAGAAATGATTCTGATGGCAAAAAGATTAGAATTTGAAGTCACCAACATTCAAGTTGAATATGAGGTCTGTATCTTTGGGTTAGAAGCACTCCTGATAGTAGGGGGCAGAGGAGGTCATGGTACATAGAGATTATATGCTAGTGGTGAAATAGATTTCACGGTACATAGAGATTCTATGCTAGTGGTGAAATAGATTTCCAAACAATAGGAAGTAAAGGAAGACAAGCTGAGATTGTACTGGATTATTTTGCCACTGTTTTATTATCCTTTACCCAGTGCAAGTTTGTGCATTTGCCACAAAAGGATAATCAAATGGAAAATGCGCTCAATACTTTAGCTTCAACATGGGAAGGAGGAAAACATATGGAAGTCAAACCTTTGATTCTCATAAAATCTCGCATTCCTTGTTATGAAGAGATAAGGGTGATGCTGATTGACTCCACAGAAAAACTATGGTTTTGTAATTTACAGTTGTATTTAGAAATGAGGCAGTTTTTCGAGGATGCTGATAGGAAAGAGAGGAGGTCTCTTAGGATGCTATCTGGACAATTCATCAGCCATAATGGAATGTTGTATAAAAGGGCACCAATTGGAGTACATTTGAGATGTGTGGATAAAAATAAAGCTCAAAAGCTCATGGAAGCGGTTCATGAAGGAGTGTGTAGTCCACATAAGAACGGAACAGTCCTAGCTAAGAAAATAATGTGTTAAGGCTACTTTTGGCTGACAATGGAAACAAACTACATGAAATTTATGAAGAAGTGTTATAACTGCCAATCATATGGCGATGTTAGTCATTTACCCTCCATGGAGATTCAAGGGATGACTTCTCCCTGGCCATTTGCAGTTTGGGGAATTGATATTATAGGGGAGATAAGGCCAAAAGCATCGAATGGTCATCGCTACATTTTAGTGGCTATTGATTACTTCTTCCAATGGGTTGAGGTGGAATCATTTGCTACTATTGAATCAAAGCAAATGGCGAGGTTCATTGAAAAGAATATGCTTTATAGGTACGGGTTGCCTCATCATATTATCTCTGACAATGGTGTTCAGTTTTGAGCAGAGATGACAACTTTGTTAGAAGAGTACAAGATTGAGCATCATAGATCATCTCCATACAAACTATAAGCGAATGGTGTAATGGAAGCTGCAAATAAGAATGTAAAGAAGATCTTGTCCAAGATGATGAAAAATTGCCAGGATTGGTCAGAATACCTGCAATTCGCATTATGGGGATATAGAACTACTGCTAGAACATCAACCGAAGTTACTCCATACTCTTTAGTATATGGATGTGAGGCATTATTTCCAGTAGAGGTGGAAATTCAATCCATGCGAGTTCTTTTAGAATCCCAAATTCTTGAGTACTAGTGGGTGGAGAGTCAATTGGTGTAGCTAGTGCTTTTAGATGAGAGAAGAGTAAAGGCTAATTATCACTCTCAGCTTTATTAGAAGAGGATAGCTCGAGCTTACAACAAAAAGGTTAAGCTAGGCAAGATTGAAGAGGGTGAATTAGTTTTGAAGCTCACTAAGTCGATCATGACAGACCCACATGGGAAGTTTAAGCCAAACTGGGAAGGTTCATACCTGATAAAGAAGTTATTCTCCAATGGCGTTGCTATCTTATCTCATTTAAAAGGGAATTAATTCAGAGAGCCCATTATCCTCGATAAGCTGAAGAAGTACTTTTTATAAAATCTCACTTGAGAGAAAACCTTAAAAATGAGGCTGCCCAGGAAAAAGTTAAAGACAACAAAATGGAGAATTAAAAAGTCCTGTTGGATTGAAAACCTCAAAAGGGGTGGTCCAGGAAAAAATTAAGGACGTACAAAAGAAGAGAGAAAAAAAATAGTCAGTTGGAAAACTTGCAAGGGCAAGCCAATTGACAATAGGAGATGTATTAGAAGCAAAAATTTATAACAACCATGTGGTTAAATTAAATAGAATGGATTGCCTTTTTTACTGTCAAGCATTGCATTAAGTATTTATTACAAACTATTTATCCAAAAAGGAAATTCCGTCCAATAAAAAAGATAAAGTTTAGATTAAGTTACATAAACTAATTTTGCCTTCTTTTCTTTTGTTTAACATCATGAGCGTTCGATGCTTGCAATTCTCTAGTTCTTTTATTTTTCATAAACTCATCCTATTCTATCTATTGCAACTGAATCCACTCCTTTTACTGATAATCGGTGGATGGATCCCCATTGTAGTTTATGCACCTCAGAATAGTTTTACGAGGCTAGGTTTCTACCATATTGTCCAAGAAGTTCTGAGAAAGAGGTCCTAGCTGAAATTCATAAACTGGTCACAACTAACTGCTTTTTTCCATATTTCCTACAAAGCTAAACAAGGTTATAGAAAGTGGCAAAATAGAGACCAGCTATAGGAACATAATGAGTGTATGATCAAAGTGTCAGGAAATGTAGCCAACCAACTCCGAACATCTTTTGGAATGGGATAAAGTCTTCAGGTACGACAATGCTTAGCCTTGTAATGTGTGATGTCTCGAGGAGGTTCCCATAACCCCAGCTTCTTATGAAACCATGCCTAAAAGTGGTAAACGAATGAAAAGGGCAGTAAAGTATGAAAGTAGGAAAGGGGGACAAAGAGAACTAACCTCAAGCAGCATTGGACTTCTAAAAAATCATCTGGTTTCCAAAAAGTTATCTAGTTTGATGATAGTTTTAGCTAAGATGAAAGGAAAGGGGTTCAGGCCTGCTTTCGCTTGATCTAAAATGTGTAGAAGTTTTGGATCACAGTTGCCAGAAGGGGAAACTAGCAAGAATTGGACATATAGATAAAAAGCCATCGTCCGAGGCCAATGGACCTCCTTGTTATCCACAGGTGCTATAACTTTCTAGAGAGAGTTGATGAGAATTTCATTACCAAAGATGTGGTAAAGTGAGAACTGAGGAGACAAGTTGAACATTCTAGCAATTTGGTATTGTATGGAGTGTAAATCCGGGGTCTCGATCGAAGGAACTACAATCAGATGAGTGGAATCCAGTTGCAAGCCTAGGATAGCTTCTAATCCCTTCGGCAGGGGGCATAGCTCTACCGTGTTGAATTTGAAGACATATTTCTGGGAGTCCCAAAATTGACCAAGAACATAGAGGAATGGGAAATTTATCCTCCTAGCTTGTAGAGATCGAAAAACAAATAGATAAAATGGCTCCAATTTGGCCCAAGATTTACCATCCAAGTTTTTCAGGATCAACTGTAGTTGTTTCAAGCTTCTTTCGGTCATATTGGGAGGTTAGAGTTCTATTCAGAGAGAGAAAATGAAGAAAAGTGGTGAAATTTAGGGATTTTTTAACAGATTGGGGAATTAAGTAGGCTGCAGAGATAGTGTGCAGAGGCGATCACCCCTATGTAAAGGCATCACCTCTGCAAGCTGAGGCGATATCAAGTCGCCTCTTTGTGAAGAGGTGATGCCCTAACAAAGATGTGATCGCTTCTCAAACAATAAAGAGGCATTTGGTTTTGACACAATACAAGATGCTTGACCTGGAAATGTAGAATTCGTAAAGTGCATTTATCAAGAAATAGAATATTTATTGATTCAAGTTTAGCTAAATTAATATTTTAGCTCAATATTCAATCCAGTGCAAAATATGAAAATCCTAAAATAAAAGCAATCAATAATAAAAGAACAACAGTGCCAAAAATAACAAATGTTCCTAAACTAGGGGTATAGCTAATAAGCAACTAGGGATAGTCCTCTACTTATCTCCAGGCTCATCATCACCAGAATCATCCCCCTCATCAGTAGGATTGTCAGCATGATCATCATCATCATCGCTGCCATCATCATCAGTATGCTCCTCTCAAGCAGCCTCCTCGCCGGTATGCTCCTACTCCTCCTCACTATCGCTAGTCTCCTCATCTCCCTAATCATCATCCTCTACTTGAAGGGCTGCCAGTTGACCCTCAAGAGCAGTGACCCTCGCCTGACTAGCATCATATTAATCCTATCAAGATGCAACAAAAGGTAAGAAATCATGAAAGCATGCATATATATAGAAATAGGGGATAACTGTTACCTTTCACCACTATGTCATGTTCATCAGGAAATCACCCTGATCTCGAGGAATCTATGCAATTAGCAGTTTATTAGAACTAACCTTGCATGGAATCATTGAGTTAGAGAATGAGATTTCAAAAAAAAGAGAAGAACTTACGTGAGTAGAGCCCTCTGGGATAAACACTAGCTCCAAGCTAGTATCCAGCATCAGAAACTGAAGAGATAGCTCGCTTGATGGAACCCAACACCCAGTCATCAAATTTGGAGGAGTAGCGAGCCTGCCAGCCATTATTGGGACCTACAGCTGGAAGGCTCTCTAGCAGGGGGCACACTAGAAGAAGTACTCTTATCCCTCAGCGCAATACGAGGACGCTGATGTGGCCTCTCTAAAGCAGTAGGCTTAGCACGGGAAGTTGGTGCTCTAGCTGGAGCTTGAAAATAGAAGTTAGGTCAGAAAGGGGATAATTGTAACTAAGAAGTAAAATCATATGCTTAATGGCGTTATATACTCACCTGAGAAGTGGAAGCGTCTAGAGGCACCCTCTATAAGAGATGTGTCCATGTAAAGTCTGCATACCGTGACTTCCTCCTCCCACAGTACTCATCTACATCGTCAAGCTCGTCCCCCTCCAGTAAGTGTACCTAGAAAATCTCGCGGGGAGGGGCAAGTGGTGGTCGTCTCACTCGAGCACCCATGCGCTAATGATGGATCCTCTCGCTAAGATACCAGACTCTACAGCTTGGTCCTTGGAGTAGTACCCTCTTCCCAGACAATGGTATTGAGTGAATCATGGCCTAAGACCATCCAGCCTAGGGGCCCCATAAGTCCAGAGACTGTTAAAGAAGTAAACAGGTAAATAATGAAATTTTATTAACAAACAGGTCATTAATTATGATTATATTTGTAGGTACATACCTAATAAGAAGTCAGGGTGTTCACCTGGTCACTGTATATGTGCACGCGAGTAATCGACCCCCTCCAAGCCCAATTGGGGCCCCATCTTACCATGGCAGGAAAAGGAGTGTCACGAACACAGGATATCCTGACAACCAACTCTAGCTCTAAAACCCAATCCTATAAAAGGAAGATTGGTTAACAAATTATAATAATGTCGTGTGACATAAATTCAATGAAAGAAGAAAAGATCCAAAATGGCATGCCAAAAGCCACAAAGTTGTTTTGCTCCTCGCATAGTCTTATCCATGCTCTTGCACAAAAAGGTCAGAGTATAACTACCCTAATTATAGGTCGCTACCAAATCTAGATCCCTTAGAGGGGGCAGAAACATCAAATCGATCGAGCTAGTAGTATCCATAAAAAAGGTAGTGATGAGCAGATAGACCAGGAAGGCTCTCACCACCTGATCAATATCCCAAGGAGCAGTGGCCGCCTCTACTCTAGCAAGCATAGAGTAGCTCTTGATCGAATCAATCTTCACAGTATGAGTCCCCTTCATATCTAGGACATACCCAGCAGATGTTGAATGTAGGTGAGACAATCTGGCATAAAATGGTGCAGACTCACATTGAAAGGAATGGCATTTCCTGCACAGGCTATACCGGTCACAGCAGTAAAGGACACTGGGTCCAATGTGAACTCGCCAAAAGGGAGGTGGAAGGCGTGGGCCGTGTCTGACCACCTCTCCATTAGTGCTTCCAAAGGCTGGTAATCGGTCTGTCCCTAAGCATTTGGGAGAGCAAGAATGAAGTCCAAGAGCCCGGTGTTGAAAATCCGAGCCTTAATCCTATCTGAAAAACTATCATACTAGATACAGGCACTGCTAAAATTATCGGTACCTTTGAGTGTATGCACGCCGAGCTATAGTGCAAACAGGGAGTTGAATTGTTTATTTTGATAAATAAAATTAAAATTTTTACAGGCTTATATCAAAGAGGTGAATGCCTCTATGCGAAGGGGTGATCGCCCCTTTGCGAGGAGGCATTCTCTCCTTCAATGATCACCTCGATATAAAGAGGCAACTACCTCTTCTCTAGGTGGTGATTGCATCAATGAAGAGGCGATCACCCCATCAAAGAGGCGACGCCTGTTCACGTTTGTACTTCGGCCAAAATTTTCAATTTTCTTATTTTGGTTCAATTTAATCATATTTTTCTTGGTAAAACTACTAAACATACATCTATAGATAATAATCTAACATTGCCTGATGTTAATTGCAGGAAAAATTGAACAAATTAGGTACTAACCTCTCCTGTAGCGCGCCCGCAGACATGAGATTGCATCTCTGCAAAAAGCAAAATCTCGTGTCTAATATTGAGACCAAATCTATACGCAAGATACACTGTAGGTGAAACCTGGTCCCACGCCAGCAAGTCTACGGTCCGTGCAGCATCCATGTCAATGAAAATTTGGAAAAGTGCAAAAAGAATTTGAGAGAATTCAAAAGAAAAACAAAAAATAAAAAGTGAATCTTTTTTGAAAAAGAAAGAAAGTATTTATAAGAGGAAAAGGAAGTGGGCTAGGCTGCTTAGTGGTTTAATTAAGATAAGAGTATGCCACTAGGTATATGTTCCGGGGTTGATGGCCCATTGGATGTAAATTTGTTCTAAAAAAAATCAAAAAATTATAGAAATGAAGAATTGCTATTTCACCTTTCGGGTGTACCTTGAAGCCAATATTGAAGAGTTAAAATTTTCTGATTAAAGTATCAATGGAAGAAGCGTCTGGTCAGGTTGTATCCCCAAAGTGCACATCACAAAAAAGCATTTGGTCGGGTTGTATCCCCAAAGTGTGCATCACAAAGAGCGTCTGGTCGAGTTGTATCCTCGAAGTAGGTGTCATAAGGAGTGTTTCATCGGGTTGTATCCCCGAAGTGTATTTTTTTATTCAAGAACATCTGGTCGAGTTGTATCTCTAAAGTGCATCTTCTTTTCGAGAGTGTCTAGTTGGTTTGAATCCCTAAAGTGCACGTCCTTTCTACTAAATAATTTTTTGAGTCAGAAAGGCTAGAGGATCACGACAAACTATAATGAGTAGCTGATCAGGCTAGGAACACCCAAGGATTATGGTCACGTTTTAAGACGCTTTAGTAAGTTTTAAATTCAACCACTCGGGTTTGAATTCTCGAGGCTGACAATGCGAGTGAAGCTCAGAAATCAGGTACGTCATTTTTGTTGTTTACTTCTTTTGTCATGCATATTGCTTTTTCAAAAAATTGATTTTAGAAATTCAATTTTTGAAAAACTAAGGAGGCAAACTATGGACACCCTCGGTTTGGTTGGCCCGCAACGAAAGCCCGATGATGAGGTAATACAAATTTAAAATGTAAGAGAAGCTTGAAACCTTCTGTAGAATAGACTCGAGAACCCAAAACCCTAGAACTAGGCCCAAATCCTCAAACCCAAACCTTTAAACCCAAAACCAAGACTTCAAGCCTAGGCCCAAGCCTTTTTAAGCCAGGCCTGGGTAAAGAGGCGATCGCCTTTTCGAAGAGGCGTCACCTCTTCACCCTAGGCATTAGTAAGGCGATGCCTCATCGAAGAGGTGGCGCCTCTTTATAACCGACCTCTACAACATTAAATGTTATTAATGGCTGCTTTAAATAAGGGAGGACCCATTTATCTCTGAGCTGGAGATTTTTAACGTGAAAATAAGACTTTTAGGGCAAAAATGAGCTAGGAAAAAGGAGGAAAATAATGGAAAATCATGATTTTTTATTTGGATGGGAATTGGAGAGAAGGAAAGGTGGAGGGCTTAAGTAGGGGTTTTTGGCTGGTTAGAAGAGAGGTTGGCCATTTTCAGACAAAAAAAGAAAAGAAACGTTCTTGAGAGAAAAAAGAGAAAAACAATAAGAAAAGAGGAAGAAAAAGTAGGATCTTAAGCTTAAAAGTTGATTTTTTTAAGAAAAAAGAAGGAACTTTTGTATTCAAGGCATTCAAAATAATAAACCAAGCTCTGAGGACTCAGTTAGGAGCACCAAACATGTTCAATCAGTGAGCATCCTTATTTTTAGGCTTTAAGTGCTCTATTTTACTTTAAATTCATATTTCTTGACATTTCTTGCATGTTATTATATTTGTGTTTATTTGAGGTCATATGTAAAGCATGATTGTGTGAAATATTAAGTGTTAAGTTATAGATTTATGTTAATTTTACATCTAGTGTGCTTTTCTTAAGATTTAAGAAACCTGTAATTTTCTATGCCTTTGTTGAATGTCTAGTGGCGATCCTAGATCACCTCCTAGTCAGGAGGCGACACCTCATTGGAGAGGCGATTGCCTCCCTACCAGAGTCTTGCATGAATTAATTTTCTTTTAGTATCCTTTGGTTTATTTTCAGTTTTTAATACATTTATACTATCTTATATCCTAAATTTTGCATATGATTGCGATGATATTAGGTCTTGATTTATGTTTAAATAAGCATTTATATTTATTTGGAACAAAGTTAATTCAATTTCGTTGTATATAGTTATTATTATTTTATGAAAAATGGCTAATCCTTATTTGTTGCAAGAACTTTAGGATGATTCTCAATGATCAAAGAATTAGTGCATTAATTAGTTCTTGAGAGGTTTTATTTGAATCCATTGTTGTTGTAATTGTATAAAATATTATAATCCCTAATCCCTTCCCCATTTATTGTGAATGTATGATTGTAAATTTATTGTTATTATTTGTCATAAGTGTTGGGTAATAAGCATGCAAAAAAGGACTAATGTGCAAACTTAAACTTAAACATAAAATTGGAAATGACTGCAGTCCAAACGATAAATAAGGAAATAATCAAATAATCAAAGGTAATAAAAAACAAAACACATATGGAGGCCAATCGTAAGGTTGGGTGGGCAGTCCAAAAGCCCATACCCAGTTTCCAAACCTGATCTCTGATGACGGCTTCTGGGAACCTTCATGGAATCCAGTTGCTGTATAGTGTGTCCCAGCTTTTATTCGGGTGGCGACTCCCTCTCCATTTTGGTCTACAAGCCCATTATGTATTTCCTAGTAGGCCTTAAGCTTGCACAGTGCCGTGGTCACCAAACACTTGGGTATGCGGCTAACCCCACTGCCTACACCACCCCAATTTTTCCCCTGCACTTTTATTTTGGTCCGGATTTTCTCACACTTTTATTTGTCTACATTGAGTCTTCACACTATTATTTTGGCATACATTGAGTCCTTAATTTGATGGTGTTTGAAATTATTGTCAAATTAAGGACCCGAAGTATAGTAAAATAAAAGTGTAGGAACTCAATGTATGGAACTAAAAGTACATGGGGAAATCTGGAAAAAAAAAGTGCAAGGAGCCAAAAATGGGTTAAGCCTTTCTTTTTCTAGTTCCATTGCACTGCTGCTCATTTTATAGTTCCATTGTTGTGCCACTACTATTTTTCTTCAAATATATGATATAGAATTTTTGTGTATTGGGTTAAGCAAGAGAAATATGTATTTAGAAGGTTAAAAACCATAAAAATTTGTAGGAAAATTATAGCACCACCTCATTTGACCAAAATATTTTCAAACATACTATGAGTTCGTTTGTCTTTTTCGCACGTAATGTTTTTTTTAAGTGTACGTTGTTTTACGTTTTTTTCAGTTTTACGTACGCATGTTGGTTGTTGCTAACAAAATTGTGTTTGGCTAGACAACGTGACGTTATCACCTTTATAATCCCTTTTTTCCTTTTTTTTCTTTTTTTTTTGTTTTTTTAGGAAAGAAAAAAAAAGACAATGAGTGTTTTTTTATTAAGTAGCAAGGGAGGTGAAAATTTTGTAAAAATTAAAGTTTGTAAGTTGTTGGTTATTCATTACTTCATTTCTTTTTCTTTTATTTATTTTTTATGTTTTCTTTTCTTTTTATTTGTACAATATTTTTTATTTTTTTATTTTTATTTTTAGGTTGTTTTTGTGGTTGTTTTCTAGTTTGTTTTGACTGTTATTTTTCTGATTACAAACCACTACAAAAACAAGCTTAAAGAACTGAAAAAAAAAACCAAAAAACACAAAAAAGAATTTTCTTTTAAAAAAAACCAAAAACAGCTACAAAAATAACCATAACAAACCACTACAAAACAAGTTCAAAAATTGAAAATAAAAAAAATCTCAAAATAACAATCACAAAAACAACCATAAAAAAATAACGAAAAAATCACAACAAAAATAAGCTAATGAAAACTGAAAATAAACC
>CATIWM010510914.1:0-10973 GCA_949671775.1 Mallotus repandus
TTTAATTTTAAGAATGGGCCTAAAATTGGAAAAGTCCTATTTTCGACCGGAAATACAGATTTCCGGTCGGAAATTTGTATTTCCAATCGAAAATACAGATTTTCGACTGGAAATCTGTATTTCCAATTCAAAAAAAAAAAACAAATAACGGAAAAATGGTTTGGCCAAATTAAATTTATTTGGTCGAAGTTGGCCAAAAGGCCAACTTCACCCCACTTTTTTTTTTTAATTTTTAATTTTTTTATTTGAAAATTTATAAAAAAAAAGTTAAATAGATAAAATTTACAATAAATTTTAAAAATAATTTACAATTTAGTTCTAAACCAATAAATCTAATTTCACAGTCTATTTTCATCATCGGGTCCTCTGTCGCATCCATGCTCTAGTCATCCCAAAATTGGGTGCTTATAGTGGGCTTCATTTTCCTTTAAAGAACTCATCTGATCCAAGCCTCTAATATCTCCAAATTTAGGTAAATTGAGTTTACCTATTTTTGAATATTGGTTATTTTTTAGTTAGAATTTGGATTAAGTGTAGTTATAAATGTTGATCTTGAGGTTGTAAACTTTCCAAATATGTGTTTAGATTTAATTTTGGAGATAGTTTTTGAAAATGCACTGTTCCGAGCTCGAAGTTATTGTTCCAGTATTGTTTCGAGATCGAGGAGATTATATTTTTAATAAATTATACTGATTATTTTTAATAAATGAGCTCAGGGAGTTACTGTTCTGGTACTTTTGCCACACCTCTCAGTGATTCGTTGGACACCGATGTTGTATTTCCTGGGTGTCCGGTGTTGGTGGAAGGAAGAGAATTGTCAGTGGACTTGGTGTTGCTGGATGTGATGAATTTTGATGTGATCCTTAGAATGGATTGGTTGTCTCAGCACTATGCCACTGTTAATTGTTGGAGTAAATAGGTGATTTTCAGAATTTCGAATGATGAAGAATTGAAGTTTGTAGGTGACAAGAGTTCTGCACCTCAGAATCTTATCTTCGCCATCACGGCTAGGAAGATGCTGAGAAAAGGATGTCAGGAATACTTAGCGTTAGTCAGGGACACTACAGTGGAGAAGACAACCATCCCAAATATTCTAGTAGCATGTGAGTATCTAGATGTATTTCTTAATGAGTTGTCAGGTTTATCACCTCACAGAGAGATCGAATTCTGCATTAATGTGGTCCCGAACACAACTCTTATCTCTATGCCACCTTATAGGATGGCTCTGGCAGAGCTAAAAGAGTTAAAGGAGCAGTTGCAAGATTTACTGGACAAGGGTTTCATTAGACCCAATACTTCTCCTTGGGGTGCACCAATCCTGTTTGTGAAAAAGAAGGACGGTACACTTAGATTGTACATTGATTACAAAGAACTGAACAAGGTGACAGTTAACAACAAGTATCCTCTTCTGAGGATAGATGATTTGTTCGATCAACTCCATAGTGCACAGTTCTTCTCCAAGATCAACTTGAGGTCGGGTTATCATCAATTACGGATCAGGGAAGTCAACATTCCTAAAATGGCATTCCGTACTAGATGTGGCCACTATGAGTTTCTGGTGATGTCCTTCGGGTTAACTAATGCACCAGCTGCTTTCATGGATCTGATGAACAGAGTGTTTAGACCATTTATTAATCAGTTTATAGTGGTGTTCATTGATGATATATTGGTGTATTCAAAGAGTATGGAATAACACGTATATCACTTGAGGATAGTACTACAGACATTGAGAGAACATCAGCTTTATGTTAAACTCTCGAAGCATGATTTTTGGTTGGAGAGTGTAGCCTTCCTTGGGCATGTATTGTCCAAGGATGGTATTCAAGTTGATCCACAAAAATTAGAGGCAGTATCTGAGTGGCCTAGACCGACATCAGTCACTGAGATTCGAAGTTTCTTAGGTTTGGCAGGGTACTATAGGTGGTTTGTTCAAGATTTCTTAGGGATTGTAGCACCTATGACCCACCTAACTTAGAAGAATGTGAAGTTCGTATGGTCAGAGGCTTGTGAGAATAGTTTTCAGCTACTGAAGGAGAAGTTGACCACAGCTCTAGTATTGAATTTGCCTAACGGAGAAGACAAATTCACTGTATATTGTGATGCTTTCAAAGTTGGCCTAGGTTATATTTTGATACAGAATGGTGGGGTAGTAGCTTATGCTTCCAGACAATTAAAGAAGCATGAACAGAATTATCCTATTCACGACCTAGAGATGGCTGCAGTGATCTTTGCTCTCAAGATCTGGAGACATTATTTGTACGGGGTAACTTATGAGATTTACACTGGTCACAAAAGCTTGAAGTATATCTTCCAGCAGAGAGATTTGAACTTGAGGCAAAGAAGATGGTTGGAACTTCTGAAGGATTATGACTGCGATATCCTGTACCATCTAAACAAAGGTAATGTGGTACCAGATGCCTTGAGTAGAAAGTCCTCGGGTAGTCTTACTCACATTAGTGTGGAGAGAAGACCTTTAATCCAAGAGATGCATAAGTTAGTGGATCAAGGATTTATAATGAAGATAAGCAGATCAGGTAGATTGCTAGCTCAGTTTAGAATCATATCAATGTTGAGAAATAGGATCAAGGTAGCTCAAAGCCAAAATTTTATTCTAATAGAGGTTATGGAGAGGATTCGTGAAGGGAAATTCATTGATTTCAACCTTGATGATGAAGGTATTTTATGGATCAATGGAAGATTGTGTGCTCCTGATATGGATAATTTAAGAGAAGAGATCCTAAAAGAAGCTCATTATGCAGCCTACAGTGTACATCGAGGTGCTACTAAGATGTACCACGACATAAAGGATCTTTATTGGTGGGATGGATTGAAGAAGGATGTAGCTGATTTTATCTCCAAGTGTTGGACTTGTCAATAAGTGAAAGCTGAGCATCAGAAGCCTTCTGGGAAGCTTCAGCCTCTTCTGATTCCTGAGTGGAAATGGGAGAGAATCACTATGGACTTTGTGACAGGGTTACCTCGTTCAAAGAATGGATATGATTCCATTTGGGTGATAGTGGACAGGCTAACCAAATCAGCTCATTTTATGCTAGTTAAAGCTACTTATTCTATAGCCAAGTTGGCTAAACTATACGTCAAGCATATTGTGTGCCTTTATGGAGTGCCTGTTTCCATTATTTTCTGATAAAGGTTCTGCATTTACCTCTCGATTTTGGCAGAAGTTGCAAGAAGCAATGGGCACCAGACTTGATTTCAGTACTGCTTTTCACCCTTAGACAGATGGTCAATCTGAGAGGATGATCCAGACACCTGAGGATATGTTGAGAATGTGTGTAATGTATCTTGGAGGTAGTTGGGATGATCATCTGCCATTGGTAGAGTTTGCTTACAATAATAGCTACCATAGCAATATTGAAATGGCATCGTATGAAGCTTTGTATGGAAGAAAGTGTAGATCCCCTTTGTGTTAGGATGAGATTTGAGAAAAAGAGCTAACTGTACCAGAAATTATTCAGGATGCGTTCGAGAAAGTTGCTTTGATCAGAAGGAGATTGGAAATAACAACTAGCAAACAGAACAACTATATGGATCTAAAGCGCAAAGATAGAGAATTTCAGTTTGGGGACTATGTATTCTTGAAGGTGTCACCTATGAAGGATGTTATGAGATTTGGCAAGAAGGGAAAGTTGGCACCGAGATACATTAGACCTTTTGAGATTCTGGAGAGAGTTGGCATGATTGCCTATCGGTTGGCTTTGCCTCCAAAATTGTCGCAAGTGCATCCAATGTTTCACATTTTAATGCTCAAGAAGTATATTTCAGATCCTCCACACGTGTTGCAGCCTTAGAGTGTGGAAGTGAATGAAGATCTGACGTACAAGGAAGAACCAGTTGCGATTGTTGATTATCAAGTTCGTCAGTTGCGTTCGAAGCAAATTTCGATGGTCAAAGTGTTGTGGAGAAACAACAATGTGGAGGAGCACACATGGGAGACTGAGGCTGAGATGCGGATGGCTTACCCTTACCTCTTTCCTCGATGAATTCTTGTATTCAGCTCTTTTTATTTAAAATTCGAGGACTAATTTTTGTAAAGGGGGAAGATTGTTATAACCCAAATTTTTACAAATTATAAAATTAAATTATGGGATTTGCAGTGTTAATAATTATTTTATATATTTATTTTATTTGATTATTAGTGAAATTTAATTTGAATTTTTGGTGTGGAATATTATTATTTAGTAAATGATGTTAATGTAACGTACTTTTATACACTTTAATAATGTTAAGTGTATATATATATATATAAATATATTTACATATGTGTATATATTTGTGGTGGAGAATAAATATTGAGTAGATTCCTTAAATTAAAAATATTATTTATAATGTCCTTTTTGTACTTTTAACAATTATTATATTATAAACTTTAAAAAATATATGTTTTTTTTTAAAAAAAGTGAGTGCACACCCCCTTCCCTACTTCTTATTCTTCTTCTTCTTCTTCCTCTCCTTATTCTATTCTTCTTTCTGCAACCGTCAACCACCACCACCACCTAAGGCACCGTTCGACCGCCTTGCGACCGTGCGACCGTGAGCACCTCCACCAGCTGCAGCAAGCTGACGACGTCATCCCCTCCATTTCTAGCGAGCTTCATCTTCCTCTCTTCGTTTTTTTTCAAGTTTTGGCCGAATTTTCTTTTCCTCTCCAGCGATATTTCTGATCACCTCAGGCCAGGCTTGATAGCTCATTCTCTTCATCTCGAAGTGGGCTTCATTTTCCTTCAAAAAACTTGTCCGATCCAAGCCTCTAACATCTCTAAATTTAGGTAAATTGAATTTACCTATTTCTGAATATTGGTTATTTTTGAGTTAGAATTTGGATTATTTTTAGTTATAAATGTTGATCTTGAGGTTATAAGCTTTCCAAATATGTATTTAGATTTAATTTTGGAGATAGTTTTCGAAAATGCATTGTTCCGAGCTCGGAGTTACTATTCCGGTACTATTTCGAGCTTAGGGAGATTATATTTTTAATAAATTCTACTAATTATTTTGAACAAGTTTTGTGAAGAAAGTTTATTGAAATTATGTGTAAAATTTTTATTATGAATTTTTTAATGTTTATGTGAAAAATGAATTTTTGGAGAAATTAGTATAAATGAGTAATTTTTATATTTTCGTTGAAATTATTGTTAATTATTATGTTTTGGACAGTTTTTGAATAATAAATAGTATTAAAATAATTTTTATGAATTATTTTCTATTTTTAGCTAATTATTAGTAAATTCTGAAAAAATATATGAATAATAATTTTATCTATTGTTTTTAAGCTTAAATGAGTTTTCAGTTTTTTTTATTATATATTTTAGCAATTTAAATAATTATTTGTAATTAATGCTATTTAATTGCAGAATTTGAAAGATTATATTTTAATAATGGAATTTAATTTTAAATTAGGATTTTATTATTTATTTTGGAAGTAAATGTCTTTTATGTTTTTTATTATGTAAATAAATTGATTTTGGTATTTAAATGAATTTTTATGATTTTTGGTGAATTATTGGAATTTATATTATTTTATTGATTGTGAATTATGTTGGTTCTCAATTGGGCAATAAGTGTAGTTCGGGGGCCCAACCCGAGAAATTGAATTGTGAATAATTTTGAAGTGTGTTTGCATGCAGGAATGACTCTAATTTTAGTAGAGAGATGTATGTTTTGCAAAGGAGACTCTGCAGAATTTTTGGTAGATTTTCAGGTTTTGAGTCTTAGTCTAGTCGGGTCTTAGATTGAGTCGTTCTTTAGAAATCTTTAAAGTATAAAATTAGAAAATTATTTCTAATTATTTATTTATTATTATTATTTTTTCTTTTAGTTGCACCGCGAGTAAGGCCTTCAGGACCAGGCCAGCCGAACCAGAATAGAGGAGCACACACCTATGAGTTATTATTATGCATGGCATATAGAAATCATGATTTGACATCCATATTTCGAATAAATATGAATTTATTATTATTTATTATATGCATACATTTATATTTTATGAATATAATCATACATACATATATATGTTTTCATAAGAATATTTAAATGTAAATTCTAATTTCATAATATGGATGCATATATTTATGATGAATTATTTATTTATTTTGAATAAAACATTTTTGGAAGATAGCCGTAGAACGTGCTATCTAGTGGGCCACACTAGGACTGTGTGCACACCGGTACGTTAGAATGCTAGGGTTGATATTTTAATGATATTGTGGAAATTATGATTTGAAATGTGGAATATTCGGATTATGGAGATTTTATTGATAGGCGTGACTGCTGTAGCTCGATGGACCTTTCAGGGTCTCAGGGTCGGTCCATCTATTATTGGATATGAGAATGTTATTGGAACTAAGTGAGCTTGATGGCCAATGAGGATTATGTGATTTTTTTAGGGTTCTGCTCCGATCCTCCAGTAAAATAAAATACGAAAAATATTTTCAAGCATTTTTGTGAGTTGTATGTATATTTATATAAATATAAATATATGAATATTAGTATTGATGCTTGTGTGTATGTGCATTAGGTTACATGCATATATATAATAATGATTCACTCAGTGAGGTCTGACCCCCCTCAATTATTTTTCAGGATTCTTCTCGTCAGACCTCTACTAGTAGCACTCTTCGCCGGACTCTTTCTTCACCGGCCAATTTATGTAAATTTTGAACTGTCACTTTTCTTGTATTTTATTAGACACAATAGTAGTAGTACATCTTGTTGTAGAATTTGATGTTGTTTTAAACTTAGATTATGTATTTGAATAATTGTTTGAGAATATTTTATTATGATATGATATGAAGTTTTCTTTATATTATTAAAAGTTTTAATTCTGAAGTATTTTTATATCTATGTTTGATGTTAAATTGTGTTTAAGGCTTGCTACGGGTTCCGAATTAGTGTGAATTCTCGTTCCCTAACACCGGTTATAACTCCCGAGTTTAGGTCGTGACAATATAAGATTAGATTACTATAAATTGGGTATTAGTTATGACTAAATTTAACTTATAAACCCATTAAGTATAAGATTTTTAAATATTAAGTATCAATTAACTATTAAAATTACTAATATAAGATTAAATTACAAATTATGTTTGATTTTGATTTTATGTTTGATTTGATTTAGGGTTTGGTTTAATTTTAGGTTTTGTTTTTTATTTTAATTTTGGATTTGATTTAATTTTATGATTTGTTTTTTATTTTAATTTTGATTTATCCTAATTCAATAAATACAATATTAAGCATATAATATTTAAAACTAATTTAAGATTGGGTTAATATAGTATTAATTTTGTTAGTATAATATGATTATTATATACATAATGTTGTTATTATATAATATATTCAAATTAAAACTAATCAAACATACAATAAAAAAAAGCAAAATCCTATTTCTTAATTATTAATTATAAATCTAATTGAAATATGTTGAACGAAATAGGATTTTTAAAATAAAGAGTAAACAAACCACGAATAAATTCAAATTGTTTTATCTTAAATTCAAACGATCTTTTTATAGGTATTTGTCCCAATCCAATTAATGGGGGATTAAATTAAAATATGAGTTATAAGTAAATATAACTATAGAACTATAAAACTACGTAGTTTTTAGCGAAACTACGTAGTTTTAACTTAACCTAATTCCCTAAAATCTTTCTCTTGACTTTAACCTATCTCTTTCATTTTTATTTTAATTAAACTTAATTCCTTCTCTTCACATTAAAAACTAATTTAATATTGAGTAACATAGTTTTAATTTTATTAATATAATACAGTTTTCATATATATAATATAGTTATTATAAATTAAATTAAATATTAATATATTTAAATAAAAAATAAAAAATCACATTTCTACTATAAAAGTACTAAATACTAAGTATCAATTAACTTCTACTATAAGATTTTTCTCAAAAAAAAAAATTACTAGCTACTAAGCATTAATTATAGCTAAAATACTTGGTGATTTTTTTTAATCAATACTGCTATAATGTTATAAGCAATTTCAGCATTACAAAACAATTTAGCATTATCATATAATACTAATTTAGTATTAAATAAATATAACATTAATTAAAATTATATTAAATAAATATAATTTAAATTATTAATTATTAATATTAAATAAATATAATTTTAATTATTAATTATTAATATTAAATAAATATAATTTTAATTATAATTCATAAATTAACTAAGAAATAAATTCATTTAATATTAAATAGATATAATTTCAAATTACACTAAGAAATAAATTCATTTAATATTAAATAGATATAATTTCAAATTATTAAATATAGCTAAAAACTAAGTAGTTTTGATTGGCCAATAACTAGGTCGTTTTGTTTCAAAACGACCTAGTTTTAATAAGTTATAAATATAAACAAATCTAAATAAACCCTAACATCTTTTGTTATATTCATTCTTCTCAATAGTCGTCGCCCAACCCTTTCTTCTTATCATGCCCAATTCTCTCTTTCACTATCGCCAGGCAACCATCCTCTTCTGTCGACGCCTATCATCAGCATCTTCTTCTTCTCCTTCTTGTTCTTCTTGATTCTTCATCTTATTATTCTTCTTCTCATGCTTTGCTTCATACCATAACAAATCAGACAAGATCTACTGTCATCAAATAATTTCTCTACAAGGTTTTATTTTTTATTTTGATTTTAATTTTGTATCAAATTTGGTGGTGATGCATGCAATTTTTAACTTGATTTGTTCTTCTCCTACACCTTACCAACCAAGAATAAAGAGTCCCCGTCGTCCGATTGTTTCTCTGCAAAGGTTTTTTTTTCTTTATTTCTTTATTTTGATTTTTTTTATTTTGATTTTAATTTGATGTTGGGTTTGATATGATTTAGTTTGATTTTAATCAAAACATTAGATTTAAATAAAACCAGATTTGTTATGTTTGCATTTTTGCTACTCTCTTGCTTTTTTTTGTTGCCGTTTGTTATATATTTTTTGGGGCTTTTGTGTTGTTATTTTTTTCTAATTTATTTGTTTGATTTTTATATTTTTGTTTTGTACAAAATGATCTCTGTCTAATATCTATTTCATATTGTCTTATTTCAGATTATGAATGCATAAATGATTCAAGCTGAATTGCTTCGGCAACTTTAACAAGCTTTATTTTTATTTGTTTCATGTAAAAAAAATTATGTACTATTAACTTGTAAGCTTCGATTATTGTCTAATTTTTTTGTATTTGTTTGCTTAGTTGTATATTTGATAAATTTTAGCTATTTTAGATGGTTGTTTTTAGTTTTTGAGTTATTCTGTGTGTTGTATTTGCAGAATTTAAACAATTGAAAGGTTTAATTTTTTTTTGTATTATTAATCGAGCTTCTTAATGAGCTCAACAATAAACGAGCCAATACCGAGCTTGGTCAAGCTGAGCCTGAGAAAAACATGAACGAGCTCGAGCTTTTTAAAAATTTTACTGAGCTTAAGCCTAGTCCTTTTAAATTGAGCCAAGCTCGAGCATACCAAAAACTCAGCTCGGTTACACCTTAGCCGTACAAATGAGCCAAAATGAGCTCAAACACGAGCTTACAAATGAGCCTGAAGATGAGCCCATTAACAAGCTCATAAACAAGCTTTCAAATGAGCAAACAAACGAGCAAAATCTGAGTCTTATTTGCGAACAAGCTCGAGCTCTGAATTTCCAAATATACCGAGCTTGTACACCTTTCCATTAGGCTGAGCCGAGCCAGAGCACTCCAAATGGCTCAGCCTGACTTGTTAACAGCCATATCTCTATCTTTTTTCTCCTTCCCTTCTTCTCTTCTTTTATGGTTTTTTCTCAAAAAGACCTTTTTTTCAAAAGACTGGCTTTTTTTCTCTCCTTAGCCAAAACCCCTCTACTAAAGTCTCTAATCCCTTATTTTTTCAATTCCCTAAAAAATCAAGCCCAAGATAAAAAACCATCATTTCCCTTAATTTTTCTAGCTTTTCTTGCCTTTTTCTGCCGCAAAAGTCTTATTTTTACGTCCAAAACCTCCAGATATGTGATATAGTGGGTCCTTATCTACTTAATGAAGCCATTAATGACATTAAATATATACAGAGGCCAGTTATACAGAAGTGTCGCCTGTTCGAAGAGGTAATCGCCTCTTCACCTAGGCACCTATAAAGGCTTGGGTCTGTGCCTAAAGGCTTAGGTTCGAAGAGGCGATCGCCTCTTCACCCAGGCCTGGCCTAGAAAGGCTTGGGTCTGTGCCTAAAGGCTTAGGTTCGAAGAGGTGATCGCCTCTTCACCTAGGCCTGGCCTAGAAAGGCATGGGTTTGTGCCTAAAGGCTTAAGTTTGAGGATTTCGGCTTAGTTCTAGGGTTTTGGACTTGATATTTTAGGCCTGGTTCTAAGTTCTAAGGTTTTGGGCTTTCAAGTCCATACTAGAGAAGGTTTCAGATTCTCTTGCATTCAATATTGGACTATCTCATAACCGAACTTTCATTGTGGGCTGATCAAACCAAGGGTGTCCACAGTTTACCCCCTTGGTTTTTTAAGAAAATGGATTTATGAAATCAATTTTTTAAAAAAGCAACATGCATATCAACAGTAATAATGACATACCTGACCTGCAAGCTCCATTTGGGTCATCATTTTTAGGTCAAACTTTAACTTGAAACATGACCGTGGTCCTCAAATTTTTCTAGCCTGATCAGCCACTCACTGTAGTTGAGCGGTGAACCTTGGGTTTTCCTAGCCCGAGATGTCACCTAGTGCAGAAAGATGAAAATATAATTTTGTTCCTCAGGTTTTCCTGGCCCAATCAACTACTCATTATGGTTGAATGTGAATCCCGAGCCTTTTTTATACAAAACTTCACTCAGTAAACAAAGAGCTGAAATGTAACCGTGTTCTTCAGGTTTTCCTGACCCGATCAGTTACTCATTATAGTTAAACGTGAATCCCGAGCCTTTTTGACATGAAACTTCACTAAGTAAAAAAGAAGATGC
>CATIWM010510960.1:0-10262 GCA_949671775.1 Mallotus repandus
TTATGTTTTAATTACTTGATATTAATATTTATGAGATATATTATTTGTTACTTAGAGATATTATGCTAAAATACAAATATTATTTAATTTTATATTATCCTAGAGATTTATTATTTGTAGTTATAGATATTGATATATTTACATTAGGGTTAAATGCAAATTAATAAATATTTAATGAATATTGTATAATATATAATTATTGATTAAAAGTGTACTTATTATGTAATGTTTCATATTACTTAATACATATATAATAACTATTATATAATAATGTTAAATTATTATATACCATTATAATTGCTTATACTATCAAAACTACATAGTTTTGGAGTTTTATTGTTATAGATAAATTATGTTTTAATTAGTTAATATTAATATTTATGCCATGTATTATTTGTTAATTAGAGATATTATGCTATTTATATATTAATTTAAATTTACAGTACTTAATATTAATATTTATTTATTGCTTTAAATTTGCATTATTTAATATTAATACTTTATATATCACTTTAAAATACAAATATTACTTAATTTTGTATTTATCTAACAAATTTATAATTTGCTAAATATTTAATTAGTATTGTATAACATTTACTTATTATAATGTTATGTTAATTTACATGCAAAAAAATATATAATATTATTATGACTCATTATTTTATTTTATTTATTCTTCTTTCATGATTCATGAGTACATAATATTGTCAAATATATTATTTTATATTAATTACCACTAATTTAATTAATATTGTCTTTGCTTATATAATATTAACTTACTAAATTAAATTAAATTATATTTATTGAATATTAATATTTAAATTAAATTATACATATTTTAATATCATCACTTAATATAAATGAGTCTGTAAACGAGCCTCTAGACGAGCTCACAAACAAGCCTCTAAACGAGCCCACAAACGAACCTCTAAACGAGCCCACAAACGAACCTCTAAACGAGCCTATAAATGAGCCTACAAACAAGCCTATAAACGAGCTTGTTTGCGAGCCTGTTCAAGAATATGTTTGCGAGTTTTAACGAGTCGAACTTAAGAAAATTCAGGTTTAGCTCGTTTAGCTTACGAGCTTCAAAATGGAGTTTGGGAACAGCTCATTTAGCTTAACAAATGAATTCAAATGAACTTTTATCGAGCTGAGTTCCGAACGAATCACGAATCGTTTGGTTCAGTGATACCCCTAAATATGTGCAGTAGGATTGTCTTAAGTTCAGTACAAGTAGCATAAGGAAAAGTATATCAATTTTAATTTTGCTAATCCTTATGCACGAAACGATGACATATTAACATGCAAGATGACACATAATGATAACTGGTTATAGATGAACGTCATAGAGAATAAGAAAACGCCTAAATTAGCACTAAAAATTACAACTACACACACCTGTTGAATTAATAAAAATCAAAACAATTAGAATAGGGAACCACTTTGGTAAATATACGATTTTGAAATATCTTTTCAGCTCATAAGTCTACCACAATGTGCGATGAGAAATAGGAGTTTAACATCATAGGTAAAATAATAAACAGAAATAAATAATTCATTAATATAAAATACATTTATTAATTTATTGATTATATCATTTATCACTTGTATGCATAATTACTTTAATACTAAATTAAATTTCATAATAAATATGTATATATATATATATGATACAAAATAAACTTGAAAAATCAATTTCTAACAATTGAAAATATTTAATGAATACTACATTAATTATTTTTTTGTTAGATATATTTTAAACATGTACTTGATTAGTTCATTGTCAGCAAGTTGCCTAATGAAAGATAAATAAACTATTCCATCTTTTATTGTTACTCCTTGTAATAATTACACATATAATTGTTATATCTTATTTTTTAATCCATCAAATAGATTGAAAAAAAGATAAATTTTATCCAACTATGAGCGTGTCCGCTAAAAATCCCACTTGCAGTAAACCCAAGAAAAATTTTTAAGCCACTCAAAATTTCCACCTTACCTTTTGATATAGGTCTCAATAAGAATTTATCTTCACGTTCAGCGCTAATTATATGCCAGTTTAAGATTACATGTACTTCGGTTTCAGTTTCACATGATTCAAGATTATCTTATTTTTTGAAGAGTCTACTTTTGGATAATAGGTACTTGTGATCTAAAGTGCCATCGCTGATCCAGGAGACTGTAAGGGATGAATGAATAAGAAAACTCTAGTAAATGAAAACAATCAGATAGCATTTAAAATCAAGCATTCGGTTATATCACTTTTAAAACATCAGAAAGGAGGAACAATGACCTTTGCTATGCATTGACAGTATCACTACATCGCATTTTTCCCTTGTTAACAAATAATTTTCCCACCAATAGAGGTGTGGTGAACAATATCAGTCATCATCGGAACCACCATCTTCAGACATCTTCCCGATACCATCAGTGATGATGGGATCCTGCATTTTATGGTAAATATTTGTTTTTGTGAAGAAGAAAAACAACATATGTAGTATGGTAGTGTGTAAAGCTTAGAGAGACTTAAGACACACAGCAATTAACAAGAACAATAGATTTTGCATCTGTTGTAGATGCATTCTTGTATTTTTAGAGCAACAAACAGATTGCAAGAACAATAGTGACTTACCGGCATCTTATCCCAGTCCTTCAACTTTGAATTTGTAAGCATGTAGTTATCGCGTAATGGAGCCCAAGATGGCCCTTCAGCCTGCATGTTAGTGGCCACATCAAGCTTGATGGAAAATATAAATTTGAAGCTCTGATTCAAAGCAGAATAATTGTCTAATTTCAAAATCTTGACATGGAACAAGACAAGAAAATATATGCAGTAGGATTGTCTTAAGTTCAGTACAAGTTGCATAAGGAAAAGTGTATCAAATTTTAATTTTGCTGATCCTTATGCACGAAAGGGTGATATATTAACATGCAAGATGAGACACAATGATAACTGGTTGTAGATGAATGTCATCAGACAATAAGAAAAAGCCTAAATTAGCACTAAAAATTACAACTCCACACACACTCTTTAATTGATAGAAATCAAAACAATTAGAATATGGAACCACTTTGGTAAATATACCATTATGAAATATATTTTCAGCTCATAGGTCTACTGCAATGTGCGATGAGAAATAGGAGTTTAACATCATAGGTAAAACAACAAATAGAAATAAATAATTCATTAACATAAAATACATTTATTAATTTATTGATTATATCATTTATCACTTATATGAATAATTATTTTAATACTAAATTAAATTTCATGATAAATATGTATATAAATGATACAAAATAAACTTAAAAAATCAATTCCTAACAATTTAAAATATTTAATGAATAGTTCATTAATTATTTTTTTGTTAGATATATTTTAAACATGTACTTGATTAGTTCATTGCTAGCAAGTTGCCCAATGAAAGGTTGAAGTACAAAAAAAAACAACAGAATTGAAAACAAGAATTCACTTCTGTCAATCTAATTGGTGCGCCAAACACAAAATGAGCAGAATTTTTTTTTTTTCTAGTTAGTTGGCTGTTCAGCAATAACCAAGCAAAAAAGCTTATCTTATCCAAAGAAATGGTAAGGAGTGAAGCAAGCATGATTTATAACATGGAAGGCTGCGACATTTAAGTATATAGTTTTGCAGAATATAAAAAGCTGATGACAGCTGACATAGCTCTTCTAAAAACAGGCAACGCTTAAACTAGAATAAATAGATAAGAAACAGACCTTGGCAGCAGCAGCATTAGAAACTGCTGTCTTGCTTAACTCAGAAAAGAAGGCTTCTTTCCTCCGCTTGTTTAATACTGACACAATTCAGACAATATTTAGTAAGAATTTAAAAGGATTAAAAGTAATGTTAAGGAGAAGCATAGATGAGGTGCGGAAGAAGTATTAACCATAAGACATTAAATTTGCGTTCCAAAATCAACATCAGCCAACAACAGCAAAACAAAAATCATACATGCATTCTTCGCCCAAATAATATGGTATCATCAAAATTTGTAACATATTGACAACGATATGCATGACATATTACCACTGCTTTGCACTTTTGCAACAAGTACAAATTAAAGCATGAGATGACTCAACCCTTATAACAATAACAGAGTCGCCTGCTTTTAAGTGTTAAGATACGAACTGGGGATGAGGCCAAAGCCTCCCACATATGATGATGAGAAGCATAGCTAGATGTCACTTGAAAAGGCTGCAGACCTTTAACTCTTCAAAACACAATATTATTATGGTTTCAGAATGGAAAACAATTAAAATCCACAGCAGGATATAATGATATGCAACATCAGTTGAAGACACATTGTATTAAGGGTTCTCAATGAAGTAAAAGGGCAACAAATATCCAGGGTTGGATTATACATGATCAATTGAGCTAGAAAACAGTAGCAAGTAGCAACCAAATCATTCAACTAATAAATCAGCAATGAGGAAAATAAAACATTTAAGCGAATATAACCAACTGTAATTCTTGGTTTATATCTAAAATTCAGGAATCATGGTACTATCAATAATGCGAGAAGCTAAATAACTGTTTGCCAAATTGATGATCTTACCTTTGGCATCTTTTGTTCTTGAAGGATTTAACCCTTTCTGTGCATTTTGTGCCTTGTTAACCTATATAAGACAATCAAACATGAAAACCTGGCCTGAATGTGGAAGAAAGAGTGAACAAAATAGCCAACAAAAATCAAATTGGTGTAGATTCTGAAAGGAAAGAAACATGATTAGTTTACAGAAAATAACTTACAGCATTAAATAACTTGACCACTGAAACATCAGCAACATACACAAAGAATGCAAAACCATATCAGTATGAGAAACAACACTAGCATTAAATTGAAACACAATATATGACTATTGTTCCTACATAAATCAAACAAAAGGTATTACCTCCTCTTGTCGCAAAACGTATTAAATCCTTTTCATGCGAGTCTAAATAATTAGCAGGCTTTACATGCCCCTTCTCTTCCATCTATCACGTCAAACAAATAACAGCATTGATATCATTGCAACAAAAGAAACGTACCTATTTTCTCCCCAAAAAATTAAAAAAAACAGCACAGAAATGAAATTTTGAATACCATTTTTTTCTCCTTCTTGGCTTCTCTCGTGACCTTCCTTTCAGCTTCCTCCCCAGCAAGCTTCTCTGCTAAAAGCTTCTTGTGCGCTGAGAGCACTGGTCCCTGTAAATCCAAAAACAAAAAAGTTCAAATTTCCCATTCTTAATGGGGGGAAAAAAAAGCCCACTACACTTCGAAGTACAGCTAACTTACCAATGAATCCTCAGACACACCCTTCTTCATAATACCATTAAAAGCAATCCTAAAAGCTCTACAGCCATCAATGAATTTTGTTATTCCAGGCTGAATTTCACCATCTTCTTCTCCTCCATCATCATCATCATTTTCCCTAAATTCATACTCATCAATTTCAATGCCAAGATCCTTCTTTTCATCATCAACATCATCATTTTCCTCCAAAGAAAAAATCTTTTCATCACTAGCAACATTGATTTTCTCTTCTTCTTCATCATCATCAGAATTATAATCACGGGCCTTCTTTCTAAGTAGTTTCATAACTTTAGGGTCTTTTCTGACTCTCTCTTTCACCCCCAGAAACTGTTTCTGCTTCTTCTTTGCTTTCCTGCCTTTTTTGTGCCCTAATTTTCTCTTTCTGAAAGGATTCAGTGATTGCGGCATATGGGTTTCCTCAGCCATTGTTTAATTGAGCTCTTGAGCAACGGAAAGATGTGATTTTTGGAAAGGAAAGCCTTTGTTGCTCTAGGTTTATTGCAACTGTAAACATGGGCATGGCAATTCAGCAACACACAAGTCAATATAAATCAACAACCAAAGCAAAGAACACTTTCTGTGATTATCAAAGAAGGAAAATTGATATCTCAAGCCACTGACATGACTTGCCAGCTGTATTAGATGTCAAAAACCCAAATAAGAAAAAAAACAACTATAAATGTCATGCACATGCAAACCATTCTAAAAATCAGCCCCACCATTCTAAAACTTCGACAAAAATTCGCACTAAGAACAACTTATAGACTGAAATCATTACATCAAAGAAAAACAAAGAGAAAACAACACGAAATCAACATCACTACTTACCTCCTAATTTGCAGGCGGCTGTTGCATGTAATAACAGAGAGCCAAAGAGATGTTAAAACGCTGCCTTAGCATTGCAAATCTATGAAAAGAAAAAGGAAAACATAAGTAATTATCAAACTTCAAATGAAAAGGCATGAATTGATAGGTGGAAACGGAAACTGAAGAGTAAGGGAGGGGTGGGGCACACTGAAACACACCAAGCTTCTGCGAAAAATGGGTCTGTTGAGTGAAGGTTTTACTCAGATCTTTGGTAACCCATTGGGTTTGACTTGCTCCGATTGTAATGGAAATATGTGATTTTTGAAAGGGAAGCTTTTGTCGCTCTAGGGTTTATTGCAATCTCATAAACCCTGCGAATTTCAATTTCACTTCTTGGAATAATTATATTTTTGGTGTTTAAACTTTTTAATTTCTAACAAAATGGTTTTTGAAATTTTTTTATTATCAAATTGATATGTGAACCGGAAAATTTTGATCAAAATAGTGTATTTGACCGGTTTGCTGACATGGATTAAATGGGTCCCGCAATTAAAATCCATATGGAAGAATAAGAAATATAAAATCAGGTCATGTGATTATTATGTGCTCTTAGAATGATAAAATTACAATTTTCCCATGGAAGCTTATCAATGTTAATAGGGTTAGGGATTGAAAAAAGAGGATCATCTTCTCTAAAATACAAAACACAAATTGATGTTGACAAATAAAGAATCAGAAGCCATTTTTTCAACAAAAGCATAAAGTAGATTCAATATGACAAGGTACAGTTTTATGCTTGATATATTAGTGGTTATGGGTTTAGTTAAAGTAAAAAAATTTATTTATTTATTTCTTGATGTTGCTACTTTTCTAAAACATGATTTGCTTAAAATATGCAAGTATATATGTATTTTGCTACTAATTTATTTTTTTACTTGTTTGATCGTTTGCCTTCTTGTCTTTTATTGAGGGTTTTTTTTTCATAACAGGCATGTTTTCATTGTTTTCTATGGTGGGATTTTTATAACAGATTATGGGGGTAGTGAAAAGATATATGTTGGGGGAAGAAAATGGAAATGGAGATAGATGTGGACAATTTTTCAATTGTCACCTTTAAAGAACTTATACAGAGTATGCCGGGGTTTAGGAATGTGCAAAAAATACACTTTAGGCAACCAGGGATGTCCTTATCACGTGGGTTAAGGCTCTTATATGAGCCGTCGAGTGAGGAAATGTTGAAACTAGTGAAACAACACATGACAATAGAGGTGTATGTAGAACATAAAATAGTTAAGGATGATTTAGTAATTTCAACAGCTGGTAGGGAGATATGTGATATTGCTTCTTTTCGTTAAAGAATGTGATGGTCCCAAATTGAGTAATAAGACTGATTTTAGTGGACTAAAAACTAGTGGGGATTTTAATGATGAGGGTGATGGCAGATATGAAGTAAGTGGTGATTTAAATGGGAGTCTTACGAATGATTTATGTTGTGGAAAAACACATTTCAATGTCAGGTCTAGCACAAATGGTTTGGATGATAATATTAATAAGGAAAATGAAAGGCATGTTATAGGGTATGTTGAGAAAGATGTGTATAATATAAGCAATGAGAATATTGAGTCTGATGAAGAGCAAATTGGGTAACAAGATGATGATTATGATCCAGCTGATTGTGAATTTTTATCTAGTGATGATAAAGAATTAGAAGAAGCTAGAAAAGTTTTAAAGGAAAGTAAACATAAGAAAATTATACACTACAAGAAAATGCAGTTTTAGCGACGGAAAAATCCGTCACTAAACTTTCAAAAATCCGTCACTAATTTAGCAAATTGAAAAAAAAAATCAAATGCAAATTTTATCAATTGAAATCAAATTTACACCTGATATGACATTTTTTAATAGTAATTTAGAACTTTAAACTAATTGAAATCAGCTACCATTATATAAAAAAGCACACATCCATTTTAAAACAAACATAAATTCAATTCATTAGTGCAAACATAAATTCAATACATTGTTGCAAACATAAAAACTATACAACTTAACATCAGTATCTATAATAATAAAAACTACAACTATTAAAGCAAGAAAGTAAATCTATAAATATATACAAATATTAATGAAACGAACAATCGATGATAATCTCATATATCCATAACAATGATAGAACTAAAACCTAATACTTCGTAATACTCTTACAGAAAAGTTCATACTAAAATTCTATGTCACTCTTACAGAAAATATTAATCCTCAGTAAGATTTATTTTTTTCACCGCACTAATATATAATGGTTATAATTTTTATTACAATCTTTAATTTATCATATTTTATTTTATATTAATCATGTTTCTATTACAATTTCAACTCAAATTTCAAATATTTATACAGGAGAATTAATTAATATTAAAATCAGCATATTGAACCATTCAATGGCTTTCCCAAGTTAAAAATAAGATAACATATAATTTAAAATGATGTAATATTATTTGACAATAAAATTTGACTCCAACTGAAATCTATTGATATGGAAAGGCAAACATTGGATTATTATGTGAGATATCATGGTTAGGAATCGGGTCCAATGATGAAGGCCTATAACCAATGTTCAAAAATAAATCTACATCTTTATTTTCTGATCTTATAATTTATTTTTCAAAAATAAATATTTTCTGATCTTATAATTATTTTTCAAAAATAAACATTCACAATGTATCAATGCTTACTTAAATTGAGGGTTCTATCCATGAAGGCCCTTCATCTCAAGAACTAATTAAGCTGCATGACAGCACCGAAACAGCATAAACAAGATAGGATTAACATTACATGCCTTCTTCCAAGTATTGCTATTTTTATTTAAGAATTATATCATGCTATGGTAGCATTCCTTAAAAAGTTGAAACCGTTGAGCTAATAATATTTCTATTTTTTCACTTACTATTTTTAAAAACAAAGATTGTTGTAGCAACATATTTAAATAATAATAATAATAATAATGATAACTTAAAATTATAATTCAAGACTCAAGTGAAATAAAAGAGTATTAAGCAATATTTTAAAAATAGATAAATAGTTAAATTAATTAATTAATTAGAACAAAGTTGTAAATTAATAAATTTTAATTCTCTATTTCTATTTCCGACCTCCTAAATCTTAAAGTACACGAAAAGCATAAAAAATTTCATACCATTTTTTTAAAGAAAAATAAAGATCAAAAGATTGCAATGGATTTTCAAAAGAAAAACAAAATACTCTAAAAAATGAAAATAGATTACTTCAAATGGGATCTTTACTTTGCTGCTGAAGAGATTCTTTTTCCTGGAATATTGATCTTGAAAAAAAAAAGGAAAAATATATTACAACATTTTTTAATCATAACTCTTGTGTCCATACTCCAAAAAAAATTGTGAAGAAAAAGTTGTGAATATTAATTATCCCATAGGAATTGTAGAAACTTCTTATGTTTGATGCTTGCAAATTGCATGAAATTAATAATTAAATTAAAGCAGATTTTGTTCAACATTTTGCACCTTGACAATAGTGCAGTTGAGAGAAACAACCCGATAAAAAGTTTATGCTTAGCCTAGTGAAGCCATCACCATTGCAATTCCAACATAAAAAGTTTAGCCTACCGACCTTGCATACGGGTTTAGCCTTCTCTTGCATCAAGCCTTTCCATTCTAAATGTTAAAAAAATCCCAAAAACTAATTCCATTCAATCTACTGCATGACTAATTTAGCCAAATTACCCAACGTTCTCAAACATAAATAAATGATGATTCGACCCAACCACACCTTTTTGCTCGCAATCAACCAATCCTACACCTTTTGGTACAATTTCCATAATCAGATTAATACAAGTCACACACTTACAATCACTAGCGTACACAATATCTAAATTAAATCAAACCAAGTGAAAAAAATAGTAGAAGCTGGCTGACCTTGAAGAAAACAAAGGAAGGCACAGCAGAAACAGAAAATTCCTCAGATATTTCTGGTTGCTCCTCAGCCTCAACCTACAAATACACCAATCACAATATCTATCATTATTATATGATAATTACATTAATTTATAAAATAATCAAAAGTTGACAGAAAGAGGGAACCCAAAGGAAGTGTGCTATGGGGAAATCGGTG
>CATIWM010510988.1:0-13360 GCA_949671775.1 Mallotus repandus
TTTATGCCTTATTTATATTCTTGTATTTTTTTATATTTTATTTGCAATCTCTACTTCTACTCCTTTATTTGTTTTGATTTGTAATTTCATTATTACATGTCCTTTTTTGTATTATTTATGCTTTATCTTATCAATTTCATCAATTTTTCTATTTATTTTTATATTTAAATTGTATTTCATTTGCTGCCAGCAACCAGAAATAAACCACAAATATACCAAAAGTTGTTTTTGCTCTTTTAATAGGTAATTAATCTTTTATGATTAATAAAATGGTATCGTTTGCACTAGTTTTTATATTTCTTTTTCAATAAATAAATTGAAGCTTCTTTTCACTCTTTTTACTTAAATGTGGAATTTTGCATTTTTCAATAATAAAAATTTATCATTTTTCATGGTAAGTTTAATTTTGGCTTTCTTTTTAAATAATGACATATTTTATATTTCTATTTATGTTTTTGGTCGTGTTTCTTTGTCGATCACAAACATCATTCAAATGCAAGATATGGATCACAATTCCCCATTTTCATTAGTTTTTCTAAATATTGTAATTTAATTATGTGAGCAATAATTCATAATGTGAGAATGTCCATCCAAGGTTCAAGATTCACATTTTGAGGCCTAACTTGATGGAAACTCATGTTTGAATTAATAGTTCATGTAATTAATCAAATGATAGTTTTAAGTGTTTTTCCAAAAATCTTTTTTATTTTAAGTTCATTTTCAAATATCTTTTATTTATTTTGGCTTTTTAAGCTATTTTTCTATTTAAAATTCTAAAAAATATCCATTTTTATTCCTTTTGAAGCCAAATATATTTTCAAAGCATTTTATTACTTTATTTTGATTTATAGAGTTATTTTCTTTCATTTTTCAAATAAAATATTTTTATTGCCCCAAAACTCGGAATATAGAGCAATCATGGAGAGCATCTTCGCGAAACAAGTTAGTCATTCTCATCTTTCTTCTCTTTAATTCACTTTAATTTATTTCTTTTTATTGCTTATATTTATTTTTCATATTTCTTATTTAGCATGCATATATATACATGTCCATAACATAAATTTGCCATAATAGCCATGTCATGGGTTAATTGTTTTTCTTTTTATTGTTTTATTTGCATTTTATTGATTTGCCTGCATGTTTATCATGCATTATGCCATGCTTGTATGATATTATCATAATATGTAGATTTACCATGTTTATATGCTTTCTTAAGTTTCATGTTGATAATTCTATGCCATATTTATATGCCATGTTTGATAGATGTGTGCTATAATATGTGCATTAATTTAGTATCATTCTATCATTATGACATATTGCCATATTCACGTATCGTTTTACCAACATCTTTTGTGCTTTTGTGTATATATTGTTTGCATTTGCATATAGAAGTTGATGTATAATAGTACATAATTCTTAGAAGCACTGTACATAAAGTAAGGCCAATAATGCTTAGTATCCTGGCGGTATGGAGATGCCTAGAACAAAAGAGCCTAATCCTACTAACATAAAAATTCAAACCCAATACTTTATCCGATGGGCGAATGCAGTTCCAAGTAAGGGATTCGAGTTTGCCTAAGTCCCTAAAACGGACAATTTTTCAGGTGATACCTAGTGGCAATTCCCTTTTTCTCCTGCTTGAGTGAAGGGTTGTAAGTGCATTTATGTCATCCCTAAGCTCTTTAAATACTCCCCTCACTACCCTTTGTTTTCTTATATTAAGGAAAAAGGGTCAGTGATCCAAAGAGTTCTGAGTCAGTCCCGCCGGCGTCAACAAATATTCTTTCTTAAAAATAAGGGTGATGTTTTTTTATGTCTTTGTTAATTTCCATAAATTTGTTCAGACACAATGTCATGCCAAAATCCAAGCTTTTCATTCTAATTGACTGAAGGATTTCAGAAAGTTAATAAAATTTTTAAAACAAATGACATTATTCATCATATCGCCTGCCTATACACTCATGAACAAAATGGCTTGGTAGAGCAAAAAATTAGACAAATTGTGGATATAGGATTAACTTTACTTGCCCATAGTCACGTTCCTTTTAAATTTTGGCCTCATGCTTTTAAAACTATTGTTACTATAATTAATAGCATGCCATACCAATTCTTCAAAATGTAACACCATATTTTAAATTATATGGCTAGACTCCAACTTATTATAATTTTAAAATATTTGGTTACTGCATTTATCCTCTTCTTTGACCATATCACAACCATAAGTTTAATTTTCGTACAACTCCTTGTGTCTATCTAGGACTCTCACCCAACCATCATGGTCACCAATCCCTTGATCCAAACACTAACCGTATCTATATAACAAACCATGTTAAGTTCAATGAGAACATGTTTCCTTATTAGAGTCAACTATCTTTCGCCTCCACTACTCAATTCGATCCTTGCAACTGGATGCAATTGATTACAACTCATGCTTATCTGCCTCCCTCAAGTATGTCATCTTAATCTTTTTCCTTATCCTTTAATTCCTTATCTCCATCTCCTTCTTCTACTCAACCTCTTTCTACCTCATCTTCAACTTCTCAATCTACTTCGGATATGCATTCATCTCTAACCAAACCTCATCTCATAGTAGACCTCACCTTATATCCAAACTAATGCCCACCTACCACTACAGTTGTTCAACTTGAACCAAATGCCATACCACCAAGAACACATCACATGCAACTACAGTATTCTACTATGAACCATAGACATGCACACTTATCCCATACACCATCCACACCTTTTCCACTCCAAACCAAACCTATATGTTTTTCTATTGCCACTAAATACAAGGAATGGCTGATAGTAATGTTTAAAGAATACACTACCTTTGCTCATAATGATACATGGTCCCTTGTCCCTTACCCATCAAATAACAACATAGTTGGAAATAAATGGGTCTTTCGGATTAAAAAAAAATCCAGACAATACCATTTCTCACTATAATACGATACTTGTAGCCAAAGGCTATAACCAACAGAATGGCATTGACTATGACTAAACTTTCAATCAAGATGTGAAATCTACAACCATTCGAACCATATTAGCTCTGGCTGCGATGCATCGCTGGTCTCTAAAACAACTGGATATCTCTAAGGCATTTCTACATGGCATGCTTGAAGAAACAATTTACATGGAGTAACCTCCTGGGTTCATTAATCCTCAATACCCATACTATGTTTGCCTTCTCAAAAAGTCCCTCTACGGACTAAAGCAAGCACCAAGGGCTTAGTTTTCTAGGCTCAGTGGTTTTCTTATCACACATGGTTTTACACCTTCAAAGGCATACTCATCGATGTTCTCTCTTCGCCATGGGAATGACTTGGTTATTTTATTGATTTATGTCGATGATATTATTGTTACTGGTTTATCTTCTTTGTTGATTCAACTGGTACTTACCAAGATACAAAATGAATTTCTTGTCAAAGATATGCAACCTTTATAATATTTCCTTGGCATATAGGTTACTCATTCTCCCGATGGTATCTACATTAATCAATAAAAGTACTTGATTGATTTGCTCCATAAAACCGGTCTTCAAGGTGTAAAGGATGCCTCACTCCAATGGCTATAACTCCACCTTTGTAAAAATTGCATGGCAAAGAGTTTGATCAACCTCAGTTATACAGGCACATTGTAGGTGCCTTCAGTATGCCACTTTTACCAGATCGAACATTGCATTTTCTGTCAATAGACTTTGCCAATTCATGCACTCTCTTACAAACATCCATTGGGCAGTAGTCAAGAGATTACTACAGTACCTCAAACACACTCTCCACTATTCTCTTTACTTCTCAAGCTCTACTGCTATTTGGATTCTGATTGGGGAGGTTGTCCAGACACACACTGGTACTAGTGGTTATAGAATCTACCTTGGTAATTCCTTAATCTTCTAGAGTGTAAAGAAGCAAGTCGTTGTTTCCCATTCCTCATATGAAAATGAGTACAAGCCCCTTGCAAACACCATGGATGAACTCATTTGGATACAATCTCTCTTAACCAAATTTGGTTTCCCATGTTCTAGCAATCCAATTCTATGGTGTGAAAACATTGGTGCTCTTTACATGTCTTCTAATCCAATATTTCATGCCCGAACCAAGCATATTGCTCTAGATTTCCATTTTTTCAAGAATTGGTTACTCGTGGACACTTACAAATTGGCTATCTCTCCTCAAAGGATTAGATTGGCAACATCTTCACCAAGCCATTGGGAGTTCGTCTCTTTTAGCACTTCTGCTCCAAACTTCGGCTCACTTCTCACTCTCCATCGACTTGTTAGGGGGTATTGAAATAGTAAATAGTAAATACATATTAGTTATCTTGTTGATAGTTTGTTATTGTATTTATTATGTATTCTCTATCTTTATGTAACCTAATACTATCGTATATATACTTTACATACAATCTAATACAACATACAGATTTCCAAACACTTATATTCTCACAAGTTTATACATTTAACAAATGTTTATCTCAAGTGTGGGGATTTAAATTATAAACAGAAGGTGTTTGATTAAAAGCTTGTTAGACATGTTTTTTCTCATATTATTTATTCTTTTACTTTTGGACTCATTAATTGCTACTGGAGAATTTAATAGTGCTCATGTGGCTTTTCATGTAATGCCAACGAGAAATGTTGTTATATGAACGACAATGATCAATGGTTGTGCGAAAAATAAACGACCTCAACTCGCTTTTCAATTTTTTCAAAGAATACAACTTCACAACGTTAGGCCTATTCTATTGTTAATAACATGAGTTTAATGGGGTACATAATCTTGAATGGATCGGCTGAATTTATGAATATACCTTTTAAAATAGACAATGTGGACCAATCAACAAGAAATTGCTTGAAGAGATTTTTATTTTGAGAGAAAGAGAATTTTAATAATAAGACATAATACAAAACACACTTTTATTTACTTACCATAATTATTATTTTTTCGTCAAAAAAAAAAAATTAGACATTTTAAGTATCGATGAACTATAGGATAGAAAAGAAATTTTCTTCTTTTAAATTAAATAAAGATTATAATCACAAATCAACGATAATAGAATTCGAACCTTATATCTTATAATGGTTTTGAAAAAAAAAGTGACTATTAAATTATTTTCTCGCAGGCGATTAAAAAAGGTGTTGAAAGTGAATATTATTAGCATTTATCCTAGATTGAAATTTAAAATTTTCTAAGAGAGACTATATGAGACTATAATAGTAATAGTAATAATAACAATAACAACATTAAATATAAAAATTTTAAATAGCTATAATATATTTATCCAAATAGAATTATCACTATATTGTATTCCTTTCATTTTCCTTTTGGATAGAAACCAAGAAAAGAAAAATATTTCATTCCTCCAACTTTTATTTTTTTCCATTTGTTTTGTCGCTAAATTTGTTTCCAAACTCTTATAAAAAAAAAAAATCCAAATAGAGGACATGAAAAGGAAAAGGGGAAAAAAAAGGTGAAAAAAGGGAACTATTGGGAGAAGCGAGGAAGTAATATAGTGTTTACTTCTTTTTGAAGGGTGTAAATGAATCAAATCCTGTTAAATTTTAGTTAGTTTAGAGATGATTTATTTATCATTAATCAAGTTCATTATGTTATTATTTTCACTGTTCATGAGTCTAAATGCGTTCAAATAAATTTTAAAATATAAATTATAAATAAATTATTTACAAAATAAATTGTATTATGTTTAATAAAAATTATAATTTTATTTTTATAATATATTTAAATACTTTTTATATTTATTATAGGTGTGTATATATGTATATGTCTGCATTTCAAATATCAAATTAATAGTACATTAAAATTAGGAGCTAATTTATTAACTTTTACTTGAATTTGTTCATGAGAATGACCGATTGAAGTTTTTTTAGTTTGCGGAGTTTGAACAATTGAATTGTATTTTGCAAATAGTTCATTAGCAATTCAACTCTTTTATAATATCATTTTCTTGCAAGGGCATTTTCAACTTTCTAATGTTCATTTTTTTTAATTAGTTTTATCCAATTTAAAAAAGAACCCCATTTAGACCATTTAACTTGCCTATTAACAAAAAAAAAAAACTTTTAAAAAGTAAAAATAAAAAATTAGATAGTTAAATGAAAAATTCCTCTTTATAATAAAAAAATTTAGATGCAGGATTGTAAAATTTTGATTAATTATACAAAGGTCTATTGGTGTAAAAAAAATCCAAACCTTTTTAACTTTTTGCGATTTTAATTCACTTTTAAAATCTTGGTAAAAATGTTAAAATTTAACAAATTAATCATAATTTTAGCCCAAAATTAATTAGGTTAAAATTGAGTGTGAAAGGTGTTGACCTAACATTTTAGGTGATACTATTGATGTGAGGCTTACTATCACATCAACTAAATATTTGCATAAAAAGATAAAATATTTTCAATATATAGTAATTTGGCCCCAAACTTTAAATTTTAACATAAATATCTTAATTTTTTAAATACATTATATGTTATTTTTAAATATTAATTATTTTTATATTTTATAAAAATTTAAAAATAAACATCGTACAATTAATACTAAAATATATTAATCTAATTACTAAATTCTTAATTTTTGAATTTTATTAGTATTATCAAAATCAAAAACATATTAATACATGTGTTAAAAATTTTATAAGCATTATATTATTTATTAAATTTTAAACAAATGAATTTAAATTGGATATATGTATTAATGCTTTTAACTTTTACACGTGTATATACATATATTTAATCTTACTAATATTTATGATTATTAATCATGTGAAATATTATATTTTTTAATAAGTTATTAATTACATTCAAGTATTTTAATATTAAATAAATAATACACATTTATATCTTAATTAATAAATAATTTAAATATTATTATAATAATAAATAATTTAAATATATAATTATGTGAATATTTTATTAATTAGATTAAATATTTGTTATTAAGTATGTAAATATTATTTTATTTTGAAATAATTAAAAAATTAAAATTTTATTTTAGTGTTAAATGTATGATGTATATTTTTATTAAAATATTTAATAATAACATGTAATGTATTTAAAAAATTAAGATATTTATGTCAAAATTAAAAATTTGGGACAAAATTGCTATAAAACGAAAACATTTGGTCTTTTTATATAAATATTTAGTTGATGTGGGAATAGGTCTCACATCAATAGTGCCACATAGGATGCAATGTTAGTACTTCCATATTCAATTTTGACAAAATTCATTTTGGATTAAAATTGCTACTAATTTATCAAATTTGACCAAATTTGCCATAATTTTAAAAGTGTGCTAAAATCACAAAAAAAGAAAAAAGGTTTAGATTTTTTAGATCAACAAGCCTTATATAAAAAATTGTAACTTTTTATTAATGTACAATTGAGATATTCGCTTTAGTGGAGTCCACTTTTCGGCCTTTTTTTTTTTAAGCCGAGCCGACAATACTAAGTGAAATGAAGTTGATATTCAACTTTTCATATCACCCATTATATTTCTAATATATTTCTATAAAAAAAAAAAGGAACTTTACATAAATGCCCAAAAAACTACGCACACTTTTCAAAATGCACCCACTTTTCATTATTTACTAAAATACCCACCAAAACTAAAATTATTTACCTCCATACAACCTATATAAGTGCGACTTGATCCAACAGTTGCCTCCAACTTCTGCATGCAACATCAGTGTCGCAATCCAACCTCTTCTTCCTCTCGTTCTTCAAAAAATGAAATCACTTTTTCAAATCTGACTAAAAATCATCAAAACCAAGCAAAAAAAAACAACAATTCTTTTGATTCAAAACAATATTCTTCAAATATGATCTAACTTCAATACAATCAATCAAGTGCAAGAGAAAAATCGTATATTGAAGGTAAAATATCCAAATCTAATGCTCCAATTTTGATATTTCAATGCTTTATTTTGATATCCCAATGCATGCAAATCACTTCATATATCTATGATTTCATTCAACATATTCAATTTTTACAACAATTTTTTTTCATTCAATTAATTGATAAGCTTTATCATCAATTTTTGTCTATTAGTGCTCAAATACTTTATGTAATCATCTGAATATGAATATTGAGATCTAAGCAAATTTATAATATTTTTTTTGATTGTTAGCATAAAAAATTTACAAAATCTATTTCAAAAATTTAAATTTGATACTGCCTTCCTATTACAAAATCTATTTCTTCATATTATAATAAAAAATCAAAACGTATAATATTAAAAAATAAAGAATATAATGATATACATGTAAACAAATTTTTTTTTTTTTAAAAAAATCACATCAATGCATGCAAATCACTTCATATATCTATGATTTCATTCAACATATTCAATTTTTACAACAATTTTTTCATTCAATTAATTGATAAGCTTTATCATCAATTTTTGTCTATTAGTGCTCAAATACTTTATGTAATCATCTGAATATGTCTTCATATCAATAGTGAGATCTTAACAAATTTATAATATATTTTTTTTATTGTTAGCATAAAAAATTTACAAAATCTATTTCAAAAAATTAAATTTGATACTGCCTTCCTATTACAAAATCTATTTCTTCATATTATAATTAAAAAAATCAAAACGTATTCAAATTTAATTTTTTTTAAAAAAAATCACATTGAAATCGATGTCACAAAACAAACAACAATTATGTATATGTATTAACAAATTAGTATACTTTTAGTATATTTTTTTCTGATATCTTTTTTTATTTACAGAAATGGAACAATTATTGGTCTTTATTCATTACAATGGAGAATGAAGTGACAGCTTCATGTACAAAAATTTTCAAGTAACTGGAGAACAAATTCATAAAGATTGTAGCTACCAAAAACTCATCAAAACAATTTCAGAATGTTTGAAAATCCAAAATGAAGAAAATACACTACAAATTTCTTACCAAGTCAAATAACAATATCCAACATTACAAATTGAAGATGATTCAAGCCTAAAGTTTTATATACAACTAAGACAACTGAATTAGATACAACTAAGTACCCTCTCTCCATCACATCATATTCAAAGGACAACAATTTTTATGTGACTCCACCAATAACAATAAAAACATCAGAGCATCACTCAACAAGCAGAAAAGCATAAAATACAACTTTAAGTTTTCTTCATTATGCAACACGTATTGGAAACGAAAACAGTCAAAATGAAGTCCAAAGCGCTCTTTGTCCACAGTTAATAATAAGTGACAAATTACTAAGAAATAAAACAAGGACAATTGTGTAAAGACAAACAGACGCTGAAAACAATTATGCCTTTCTACGCCATTTCAAAGAATTTTCAAGTCCAAGTCTTCAAATCATGCATCAAAAAATACTATCTCCATTGCTTGGATGAAAATTGAATGTGGAAGATACAAGCATCAAGCTACAACAAAATGACAATGTTTCTCATATGAGAATTCATCGACAAACACAATTGCAACTTGCAGGTTAGATTAGGGAATTACCATCAAGCATCAAAAAGATTAATTGTAGATTGATTAAATCAAAGTACAATAACATAAAAATGGTGTATACACTAGCCAACATCATCAGAGATATGAAGAAAGAATATGGGATATCCACCAACTGCATGAAAGCTTGAAGGTCAAAGAAAAAAGCTCTCGAATATATTCGAGGGAAACTAGAAGAATCATATTTGTTGCTGCCAAGTTTCTTGTATATGATACGAGAAACAAGCCCTAGATCAATTGTTAAGCTAAAACCCAAAGAAGATAACACACTTCTCTACCTTTTCATGGCACTTCATGCAAGCATACAATGATGGCAACATTGTGCACCTGTCACTGTAGTAGATGGAACTTTCCTTAAATCAAAATTTAGAGGTACACTTCTTATAGCAGCAATGGAAGATGTAGCAGGTAAAATTTTCCCATTTGCTTTTATTGTTGCTAATTAGAAAAATTATCAATCTTGGAAATGGTTCTTCATTCAACTGAAAAAATATTTAGGATGAGGGAAACACTATGGATAGTGTCTAATAGCCATAAGAGCATTCAATTAGCAATTAAAAAAGTTTATCCTAAAGCATCTCATGCATTCTGCATGTTTCATATCATCAACAACCTTAAAGCAAACTTTTAAAAAATACATCTTAAATAAAAGAACTATTTTTGGGAGCTGCAATGTCTTACAAAATAGAAGACTTTGAGAGATATATGTCAAAAATACAGAAGTTGGATGCATGTGTGTAGCACTACTAGGAAAGCATTGGATAGGAAAAGCGGGCAAAAGTGCACTTAGTGAACAACATATATCAAATAATGACATCGAACATTATTGAATCCATCAATGCAACAATCAAACATGCAAGAGAGTTGCCAATCATGACTATTCTATAATACCTAAGATCATTGGTGTAAGAATGGACTTCAACAAATATGAATATTGCAAGAGCTATGTTCATAAAACTTGCAAAAAAAACTGATCAAAAGCTCAACGAGAACTATGTTAAATCTCTAAAACCCAATGTAAGTTTTGTATACTTTTTGTTTATGTTCTTATATGATACTTGTAATCTGCAACAAATACTAATTTTTTTAACCTTAAAAGCTCAAAGATAAATTCCCATTTTATGTTATTCAAAATTTATTTTTAGGTCAAAAGATCAAATGATGAATTATTCAATGTATTTCATAATGAAAAACTAGATATAGTTGACCTCAAAGAGAGAACATGCATATGCAACAAATTTTGGCTTGATCAACTTCCATGTGAGCATGCATTAGCAGTTTTAAGAGAGCTAAACCAAGAGGCTTACACATATTCTTCACCATCCTACACTATAGAAAAAATTCTAGCCACATATGAAGCAACAGTGTATCCACTTCTAAGTCAAGAAACATGGAACATAATAACTGAAGTGAAGAACGTAGTTGTCCTACCTCCATAAGGAAGAATTCAATCTGGAAGACCTATAAAAAGAAGATGTAAAGCTCTATGGGAAATCAAAATGAAAACAAGTGTGGAAGATATGGTATATACGGACACAATAGAAAGACTTGTAAAAATCCACCAAAGAAAGGATGATAATAGAGGTTTATTTTCAGTTATGAAACAATTTTTTACATTCTTATTCAAATTCATCAAGAAACACAAAAGACTCTATTAAAAAAATATTATTCAAATTTTCAGTTTATTTTCATAAAATTTTGAATATCATTGGTTTATTTTCTGTATATATTTAGTATATGATACTATTTCAAAACATTGTAAAAACAAAATTACTCAATACATAAATTAATTCTATCAGTTGTCCCAATTAAAAAATATTATTCAATATATTAAAACATCTAAATATATAATCATTAAAAATGAACAAAAAATAAATATAAAAAAACAATATATAATATATTGTAGTATATTATTAGTATATTATACATTTCCTATCTACTTCAGAAAATTAATAAAACAAAAAAAAACTATAATTACAAAATTAAAATATAATAGAACTTTAACAAATATAATAATTATAAGCTAACAACATATTAATATTAAACTTTAATATTCAAATCTCTAAAACATTCATAAATATCCAACAAACCAATGATAAAAGAACTTTTCCTTGAAACATTTAAACATCCAATAAACTAAAATCACCAAATAATAAAATACCTAAAACATTCTAGATAATTACATATTATGAATAACAATTAAAACAAATAAAACCAATATTCAAATTACTTTTCCTCTGCCTTTGTCCTTTGGTTTCAACCTTCCTCGACAGTCAAATTCACTCTCAATAAAACTTGATTCCTTCCACTTCTCATAAGAAAACAGACTAATAGCGTAGCAAATTCTCATATCTTAAATGTTAAAGTCTTTAGGAATCTTGAAATCATGCAATAAAAAGTAAGCAAAAGAAACAATGAATGCACCACAATCACTACAGAACATTAAAAAAACAAAATAAGAATCATAAAAACAAACTAAAAAATAAAAAGACAAAAAATATACTCACTTCTTTACTTGACAAAAAAGGTTATCATCAACCCAAGAAACTTTAAAAGGATCAGTTAATTTCTTTAAAAAATACGGTCCATTAGTAACATCAACATTAGCACGGTTTGACCAGAAATCAACAACATCCAGAAACAAAGGAAGAGGTATGTTGTAATAATCCATAACCTCTGATACCACACAATCATGACTTGCTCCTCTCATTGAATCATAAACATATAAACTCCTATCTTTGAAACTTAAACATGCCAAAACCCAATGCTTTTGTTTCACAATATGAATAGGAAACAAAACATGATCAACTTTGAACCATTGTTTATTACAGAACATAAAATACCGAAGGATATATTTAGCAACCCAATGATCAATACAATAAGTGAATTATCTTTCTCTTTACTAAGATATTTGGCATATAAAACTTGAAGCCTTTAATCAAACAAATTATCAGTTGTTGCATTCTTCAAACAACTCTCAGGATAGATTTTTCCCTTCTTCCTTAGATAATAAAACAATACATCAATATGTTGAAAAATAAAAAAGAAAAAACATAATCATGAAACAATATAAAATATACATCAAATAACAAAATTATTACTTATATAAATAGTATATGTTCAATATATTATCCATATATGAAACTATAACTAAAATTAAACTCAATTACTATTTAAAAAAACTACAATTTAAATTGCATTGCAAAAACAAAAAAAAATAAATAAGAAATCATACTTATAGAAGATGTTAAAGAAAGACCGCTATAATTCAAAGTATGAAACCAACTCTTCCTTGAAATAATAGTAACTACAAGTTTCAAACTAGGAGAAAAGATATTATCATCATCAGCATACAACTTTTTCCTACAAAAAATAATAACAACAATTAAAAATAATGAAAAAATAATAAAAATAAATCAAACATAAAATTTAATTTTTTTACAAATGTAATTATTCTTTTTCTTCAAACCAACTTCAAGCCATAGATCAAACTCTCTCTGACTATCAAATTTCAAAGGTTCATCAATTTTCAAACTCAAAGGACCAATACCTTTCATTTTAGTCAAATCCATAGAACTCTTACTTCCCTTTAAATAGTCGTCGGTTGAACTAAATTCATTATGGAGACTTCAAAAAAGATGCAGGTTTCATCTGCCTTTTCTTGGGTACAGGACTATCAAAAACATCATCATCAACAACAACAATATTATGATCTTAAAATCAACAAAGTAAATAAAATTAAGATCAAAAACCAAAAAGAAACTAATCAGCAGCAAAAATAAAACTAAATATAAATAATATATTATACAAAAGGGTCCTTTGAAATTAAAAAAAAAAAACATCACCATACTCAATATA
>CATIWM010511179.1:0-15604 GCA_949671775.1 Mallotus repandus
AAATAGATCTACAAGATGAATAAAATAACCCTAAAATACATTTGAATACAGGAGCTAATCCATGGCATTCCATGGATCTTGTTCACCACCACGGATTCAAATCATCCCATCCAAAATCATAAACACAAAAAAAAATAAATAAGGATTAGTAACCAATAAAAATAAAAATCAAATCAGAATCTCATATCAAAAACCAATAATTAAAATAAGAAAAAAAAAGTTCAAGAAAAAAGATGCAGTATTGATTGGCTCCTCAGAAGATGTGTTTAATTCACCGTCTGAATGGATCTCCAAAATTGATTCACGTATTCTGGCTTGCTTTCGTCAAAATCTTTACCGGACCAAAAATATGGTTTTGAAAATTTTCAGAAATCAAAGAAAAAAATCTTTTTTTTCTCTCTTTTTTCTCTCCACCTCTTCCTTTTTCTTTTTTCTCCTTTTTTTTCCTCCTCTTTCTACGTTCTCCTCTCCGCCTTTTATTCTCCGTCTATCCCAAATCTGTTTCACGGGATAAGTGATTACGTAGAGATAAAAGGTTACGCGGATGGGATAAAATACAGAGCGGAGCTGATATACATTAACTAATTAATTATTTATTTTTCTTTTCGGTAACTTCTTATTGATTAATTAACAAAATTTTTATTAATTAATTAATTTTCGGCCAATCAAGTTTAAGAAAAATCAATAAAAAAATTGAAATAAAATAAAAAAAAATTTCACGGAAATCCGGTCGGAATTCTATAATTCCGATCGGAATTACGTAATTTCGATAGGAATTATGTAATTCCGGCCGGAATTCTTTAATTCCAACCGAAATTCTGCAATTCCGACTGGAATTCTGTAGATTTCTGATCAAACACATGGAATTCTGATCGAAATTCTGGATTTTCGGTTGAAAATATGGAATTCTGATCGAAATTCTGAATTTTCGATCGGAATTCTAGATTTTCGATCGGAAATCCACTATTACAAAAAGACCCTTGAAAGAAAAGAAAACTTTCAATTTAGTCCGTAAAAAATGCAATCAAGCCTTGGAATCCGAAATTCAAATACTAGAGACCCATTTGCGATGAGTTTTCATCATCGGAGTCCTCTTTCGCATCCATATTCTAGTTATCCCGAAATTGGGTGCTTACAAACTCCACTAGTAATTTCTCTTATTCCTCATTAAGTTTTGATGAAATTATTATTGGTAGTGTCTAATTTTCTCCTAGGAATGTATATCTTAAGTACGAAGTTAATGGTTTTAAATCCAAACTCAGTGGTTTTACCATAGAAGGTGGTGTAGGTTCAATGTTCGTTGGTAGTGCATGATGAATGAATGATTTTTTTTCGAGAGAGATTTCTCTCCTTCATAAGAATTAACATATAAACACATCTCAATATCCTTTAATTCACATGATTTTGCCAACTCCATTGGTTGACTTCATTAACACATCATCTATCACATCAACTCTCATACAATTATCAAATTCAAAAGGGTGTTTCATACCTTAGTATACATTGAACTTACAACTACCTTCACCAACTCTTAATGAAAGAGTTCCTTTATAAACATCTATGATGGCTTTAGCAATATACATGAAAGGCATACCTAATATTAAAGGCATGTCTTCATCTTCTTTAAAATAAAGTACCACAAAGTCTACTGGGAAGATGAATTTCCCTACTTTGACTAGCACATCCTCTACTATTCCTTAAGGTTTCTTTATTGTTCTATCTGCAAGTTATAGACATATGTTGGTAGCTTTTGCTTCTCCTAGTCCAAGTTCCCTGTAAATAGATAAAGGCATCAACTTAATGGAAGCACTTGAATCACAAAAAGGTTTTTGAAAATTTAAATTGCCTACTGAATAAGGTATAGTAAGACTCCCTGGATGTTTTCACTTAAGTGGTAGTTTGTTTGAGATTATAGTACTACACTCCTTACTAAGTGTAATGGTCTTAAATTATTTTAACTTCTTCTTGCTAGAAATGAGCTCCTTTAAGAATTTAGCATATTTAGGCATTTTTCCAATTGCTTCTACTTATGGTATATTTATGTGCAATTTCTTGAACATCTCCAAACATTTTGCAAATTTTTTATCATGCCCTTGCTACATTAGTCTATGAGGAAATGGAGCAGGTGGCTCATAAGGCTTAACTTCAATATTCTGTTTCTTCTTTTCCTCCTTTGCTTCCTTTCCTATTTGACCTTCATTTTCTCCCATTTCTTCTTATTTTTCAATCATATCTTCCATCTGTGTGTTCACCTTTTGCTTTAGTGATTGCAATTTTGTCCCATTTCTCAAAGTGATAACTTTAACATGCTCCTTATGATTCTTCTCTATATTGTAGGAAGAGTCCATTGATTTCTTATTAATAAAGAGTTTTCTAATTGCCCCACTTGAACTTTAAGATTATGAATAGATGATGAATGATTTTTGAACATAAGCTGAGTATCTTGATGCATCTGATTATATCTCCCTTCAAGTCTCTTTGTAGCTTCCTCTTGCTGATTCATTTTTGCAGTCACCAACTCCATACATTTCTCCATTTTATTTTCCAAAGAAGATATAGATGATGATGAACCTTTTTTTTATGAAATTTAGATTGATTATCATGATGTTGCACATTTATACCTTCAAACCCTGGTGGTGTTTGAGGTCTCCCTTTGTTATCAGTCTTAATCTATGAAAATTTTGGATGATTCCTCCAATTGGGATTATAAGTATAACATGGAATTCTATTTTTGACCCTTATTGAAGTTGTTCATATAATTCAAGTTCTCCATGGACGAGTTTTGCATAAGCTGACATTCAATAGTAGGATGTCCTCCATGACAAAGTTCACATGCTAATGTTATTAAAGAAGAAATTACATTTAAACCCATTTTATCCATCCTCTTCGTTAATGCATCTAGTTTTGCATTTACCATAGTCAACCCTTCTATCTTGATTGCTTCTCCTTTTCTAGGTATAGCACTTTAATTAGCTTATAGACTCTGTGTGTTTGTCATTTCCTTGAATGGTTCTAAAGCATCCTCAAATGTTTTAGACATGATTGTACCCCCAGCAACTGCATCTATATTGACCCTAACTGTAGGATTCACACGCTTATAAAAAGATATGGCCAAATCGCAAGTGGGTATTAGATGTGGTGGACACTGCCTCTGTAAATCTTTAAATCTGTCCCAACATTCATAAAAACTTTCATCTTCTCTCTGATAGAAAGAATTGATTTCATTCCTAATCTTTAAAACTTTGGTAGGTGGAAAATATTTGTTGAAGAATGTAATATAAAGTTCTTGCTAAGTAGTAATAGAATTAGGAGGTAAACTTGTAAACCATCTTTTTGCCCTATTTGTAAGTGAGAAAGGAAAAAAGAATTAGTCTTATAACTTCTGGTTGCACCCATTCATTCTGAATTTAGAATAATACTCTAAGAATCTCGTCATATAGCCAATAGGATATTTATGTGATAATCCACTGAATTGAGAGTTTTGGATCATTTGAATCATAGTTGGCTTAATTTCAAAGTTATATTAGCAGCCACAACAGGTCTGACAATAGGATTTTGTTCTCTTTGTAGATGTGGACTAACAAAGTATTGCATAGTTCTCTGCATATTCTATCTATTTTGATTTTTTGGTTGTCAAGTAAGTGGTGGAACTTGCTCAGCAACCCCGTTATTTTCAACTCTAATGTCTTCTCATCCATTCATCCTATCTCTTTGCCCTCTCAGTCTCTTGCGAAAAGTTCTTTCAATTTTTAAATCCAAGAAAATTAGTGTTTCGCCTTGTCTCTTTGTGCTTCTCGATGAGTGTATACACTCACAAGAGTACCTGAAAGACAAATAAGTATTATGATGTCTCTCTTAAGTACGATTATAACTAACCAACTATGAAAATTACTCGATTACCTAGCTCTCACTAGCCTGATTAACTTATTATAATCAATTCATTCAAGCAATCTTCCATGGAATATTAATATCAAAATGTCTCTCAGCTAAATCAATTTAAATTAATAGATTGTTATTACTTTTCTCACTAAAATTAATCTCTCAATATAACCCTAGTGTCTAATTTCATTCAAAGGGTAATTAAGCTAATAAAAAGCATTAAGTCCAACAACTTTCATGAAATGCATGTTCTTATATCAAGAATTCAATTGATACTTAGTTACTCATAGAAATTAGAAAATAACAATAAGAGATGAAGAATCCCCAACATATTCATAAATAAATAAATTAAAAAATCAAAAGAATAATAGAAGAAAACTTTTTTATTTCACTCCCTCAATGATGCTCTTGATCTTCAATCCTTGTTCTTCATTCCAATAGCATGAGTTGAAAATTAAAATTCTAAAACTAAAAATTTGAAATGATAGTAGTTCTAGTGTAAAGAAAAATAATAGAATATTGTTCCTGAGAGCAGCAGCCTCTTCTCTGAAACAAAAACTTCTCCTTTAAATAGTATTCTCCAAAAACCCTAAAAAGGCTCTTTCCTAATTAAGCAGCACCTGCGTACACGGCTACGTGTCAAAGTGACACAGCCGTGTGGCCTTCCTTCACTTGGCTAGTAAACACTCTAACATGACCGTGTGTCTAGCTTGACAAAGTTGTGTCTGCTTCGATCTTTGCAGTCTTCAAAACTTCAAATCAGGCGCTGCTGTGTCATTCCTCTTCTCCTTATTCTTTTATCTTTTTACCCTTATTCTTGGCTAGATTAGCTCCTAACTTTCCTCATTGCTACTATTCCAAAATAAGTTCCAACTTGATGGAACATATAAAATTAAAGCAAAAACATTGTAAAATGATATAATGATTAACTAAAAATGCATAAAGTAACAAAATGACTAACTATTTGGACTTCTAATGCAATTATTCCTAAATCATGCTTTTAAAAGACAAAAACTCATAATTCTAATAATGAAATGCAACTATTTAGTTCTCAACATCTATCATTTTTAGTACTTATCAGGTCCTTTTTTTATAGGTCAAACAAAAATGGGATCAGTGGGTCATGTCGGCACATATAGGTTTGGCGAGAATGGCATTATACCAATTGTTATTGATATAAGAGGGACTACCTGGGAAGCAATGTAAATTGGAGTCGCCACCCAACTACGATTGGAAAATGGAAATGCAGGTGGGCGGTTTTGATTATGCATTTACCACACTGGATTACTAGTCAATTTAAAATTGCATTGGATTGGACCATGATATAGTTGATTTTTGGCACACATACATCAAAAATAGAAAAAAAAAAACAAATAAACAAGCAAATATAAACCAATCATAACCAACCAAGCAATTAACAATTCAAGGAAATAAGCATATAGCAAACAACACACAAACATGCAAGAAATAATAAATAAAAATAAACACACAAGTAAAAAAATAAAAATAAATAGGGGAAAGGGATTAACGATTACAACCCATTAAATGACCTATTATAATAAATACATCCAAAATAGAAAATAAAAAAGAGAATCAGGATTAAGGATTACATCGCTTTTAGAATTCCCTATTCTATTAAATATATCAAAAATGAAAAATAAAATAAAATAAAAATCCTATTTTAATAAACTTGTAAAACAAAGGTTGGTTTACACACACATGCAAGCACACATCACACTCACAATAATTAAATATATTTCATCCATTCATAGAGTAATAAGACAAATACATAAAGATTAAAATCGATAAAGAAATAATTAAAATAACAAAAGCCATTAAAATAAACCATTAAACAAAAGTGTTAATGAGGATGATGACGGAAGATTTAAAATTTAAATATTTTGGTGCTAAGGTGCAATTTTCATCTTGTAGAAAACATAAACTTTATGGTAAAAATGCAAAATTCAAAATAAGATGCACAAATAGTAAAAGTGATGAGAATGCTAAAAAGGGAATTTACACCATAAAAAAATATAAATTTTTTTATGAAGATGCCAAAATTCAAAACTGTTGACCTCAGAAATTATCAATCTTGATTTTGATCTTAAAAAAATTAATTTTGAGCATTTAACTTTGTTTGTTTAAGTGTGTATAAGTTAGGACTCAATTGGAAAGTCAAAGTGAAGAATTATCAAAGAATTCGACCTCTGAGATTTAAGAAGGTTTTTGACATCCTTAAAGCATTATAATGAGAAAATGATCTTCTTGACATTTGAAGTAGACAACTTAAGCTTTATGAATTTAGCTTACTTGTCAAAATACAAGTTTATTTGTGTCTTCAAATATTCAGTTAAAATCAACATATATAGCTTTCATCTTAAGATGTGCAGTTCTTAGTATTTCAAGAATGTCTTGAGCTACAGAAGTTCAAATAAGGTGATTCAAAATTATATAGAAATATAAGACAAACATCTACAACTTTTATGAAAAAGGTTTAGGCTGATTCAATTGTCTTTAAGGGTCACAATCTCGACTGAGACCATGCAAGTCCCGACCAGGACCAAATTGTACCAAATTGAAGAAATCTTCCAGTACATATCCCGAGCCAATGTCACGATCGGGATTAGTGTGGTCATGATCGGGATCAGTGTGGTCACGATCGGGATCAGTGTGGTCACGATCGGGATCAGTGTGGTCATAATCAGGATCAATGTGGTCATGACTAGGACCAGCTCAGAACTCAAATTCAACATCTATAACGGATGTATTTTTTAATATCCCAACCGGGATTGATGTAATCCCAACCAGGACCAGAGAAATAATAGCTCAAAAGTCCAAATTTCATTCAAATGAAGTTTGAATTTGTTGGAAACAAAATTATTGTTTCTAACAGCTATAATTGAATTGCTCAACTATAAATAAAACCTCTGAAAATCATTTAGAAGTTAAGAAACTTGTTTATTCATTATATACTTCAAAGCATTCAATTAAGCCCAAAATTCTCTTTAATTCATTCTTTTATTTGATAAAATCTTATGAGAGTTTGGTGAGTGATTAGAATAGGGAAGTGAGATTCTATTCTAAAGGAATTGGTTTAAGTGTTTAGCCATTAAAACACTTAGGAATTGGTTTTAGAGTGAGACTTGAAACTCTTGTTTGTAAGGTTGTAAAAGTGAGCCTTAAACTCTTGTGTATACTCAATCTTGTGAATAAGATTGTGGGTGACTGAAAATCCTAACTTGGGGATAAGTTAGGTGGAGACATAGGATTGTTGTTGAACCTGAACTCCTTAAATCATTGTGTTCTTCATTCTTCCTTCTCAACATTCTTTCAATTCTTGTTTATTTGTTTTTAAGTTTTGATTTTTATTCGGTAGTCCTATTCACCCCCCTTTAGGGCTCTTTCATTTGGTATCAGAGCTTGAATTCTAGGAACTTCATTGTTAGAATACAAAATCATGGGAAAATCAAAACATTTCTTCTCTTAGAGTTGATGGTAGTGATTATCCTCATTGGAAGTTCAAAATGGAGCTCTATCTAGAATGTGATTCAATTAAACTTTGGGATATTGTTCGAAAAGGTTGGGAACCACCCAAACCTACAATTGATGGTGTGGTAACTTAGATTAATAGAGATGATTGGAATGTCATTCAACAAGAAGCAGATCATAAAAATAAAAAGGCTATGATTACTCTAGTCTCTTCCATGTGAAGAGAAGAAGGAGGAAAGCTTCAACATTGCACTTCGGCTAAGGAAATATGGGAAACCATGGAAAACCATTATGAAGGAAATGTTCAAGTAAGAAGCAAGAAGGTTCAACTCCACATGTATGAGTATGAACTCTTCAAGATGAAGCCTCAAGAATCAATCACCAAAATGACAAATTGCCTTAATGCTCTTGTCACCACCCTCAAGAAACTTGGTAAACATTTCACCAAGGAAGAAGTAAATGATAAGATTCTAAGAATCCTACCTAAGAATGATTGGGAATCTCAAGTCACTTTAATTGAGGAAGCTCAAGACCTTGCTACTCTTTCAACCGATGTCCTTATTAGAAAGCTTCTCACCTATAAGCTTACAATAAAGCAAAGAGGCGAAGAGCAAGAAGAGAAGGAAGAGAAGAAGAAGAGCATTACACTAAAAGCTTCAAAAAATGATAGTGAAGAAGAAAACCTTGAAGATTCTAGTGATGAAGATAGTGAGATTGCTATGCTCACTAGAAACTTCAAGAAGTTCTTGAGAAAACAACATACCTCAAGAACAAAAGACTTCAACAAAAAATATGAAGGAGAAGGTAAGAAGAAAACCAAAGAAGTTACTTGCTATGAATGCAAGAAACTGGGTCATATCCAAAGTGAGTGCCCCAAACTCAAGTTCAAGAACAAAGGAGCAAAGGAGAGGAAGAAGGCCTTCAAAGCTACTTGGGATGACTCCTCTAAATCCGAAAGGGAAGAGGAACAACAAGAAGTAGCCAACCTTTGCTTCATGGCTCTTGAAGATGAAAAAGAGGTACCATCTATTTCTAACTCCTCTAGTGATTGTGAATATTATGATGATGATGATGATGAGAGCTCTATTGCTAGTAAATGGTTAAATGCAAAAGCTTACTTACTAAGAAGAAGCATTATAAACATAAGTTAACTAGTTTAACCAAGGAATTTGAAAATTTAAGAATTGAATTTTCTAAATTAGTTAAATCTAATAATGAACTTACTAATGGTTTGAAAAACTTAAATTCCTTGGAAGACCAACTAAAGAAAGCAAATGATGAAAATCAAAAACTTTCTAAAGAGGTCTTAAAGTTAAAGAATTCCATTTTAAACTCATGAAGGGAAAAGAAACTTTGAATAATATTCTTGACTCTCAAAAACTCCATGGAGATATTCATGGAATCGGATATATAAATGGAATGGCTTCCTCATCATCATCACATATTAATTTTATTAAAACACATAATTCCACGGCTTCTACCTCTAAAAATGAGACTCAAGCTTTCAAAGCTAAGAGGTCACAAGTGTCAAATAATAAAGGAAAGTCTCATAACACTCAACCCCCATTGACACAAAGAGGTAAGGCTCAAACTAGAGCACCTCAACCCAAACATGCTTACATGTATACTAGACACAACACTTCTAAGCATGTTACATAACACAATGCACATAAACATATTGCATAAACCTATCAAAATACACATTGTCATTGCCAATGTATATCTCACACTATGACTGAAGAGAGTTATAGAAAGCACTCACCACCACAATACACAAGGCATGTTTCATACACTAGGAAAGCATATCATCCTAGGAGAAATAAATTTGCCAATGTTTAGTGTTTTTATTGCATGAACAAAGGTCACTCTAGTAATGTGTGCTTCTATAGAAGATTGCACTTAAACTTGCTTCCTTTGGATTATCTTGAGACTAACTAACCTAGGCCCAGAAAGGTTTGGGTTCAAAAGAATATATAAATTATATTTTGTAAGTATGCTTGAAGTCCACAAGAACAAAAAGTAGTTGGTATCTTGATAGTGGATGTTCAAGACACATGACAGAAGACAAAGAGCAATTCAATAAGCTTGATGCTAAGGATGGAGGACATGTTACCTTTGGGGACAATACAAAATGACAGATTATTGGCATTGGAGAAATCGGTAACTCTCAATCCATATCTATACATCATGTATTGCTTGTTGATGGTCTTAAACATAATTTGCTTAGTATAAGTCAATTATGTGATATGGGAAACAAAGTCACTTTCTATCCTAAGAATTGCTTTGTTAGTAGTCTTGACGAAAACAAAGTTATTTTTAGTGGTGAAAGAGTTGATAATGTCTATGTTATTCATTTGAATAAAATTGATAACAAGGATATAAAATGAATGATGGTTATTTCCCATGACACATGGACATGGCATAGAAGGTTAGGACATGCAAATTTTGAGCTATTAAATGATCTTTGTGAAATACAAAAAGTATGAATTTCATTATGTGAAATACAAAAATTAAAAATAAAATGTACAAGAATAATAAAAATAATAAAAATGCTAAAAATGCAATTTTCATCATAAAAATATGAATTTTATGATAAAAAATGCAAAAATCAAGATAAAAACAGCAAAAATGATGAAAATAAAAAAAATTACTAAAAATGCTATTTTCACCCTAAAGATAGAAATTTTACGATGAAAACTGCAAAAATCAAAATAAGGAGCACAAAAATAACAAAAAAATAAAAATTCTAAAAATGCAATTTTCATCACAGATATAGGAATTTCATGATAAAAATGCGAAAATGAAAATGAAAATCAAAATGAAAACAACAAAAATATCAAAATTAGCAAAAAATGCCAAAAATGTAATTTTCAATATAAAAATGGGAATTTTATTATGAAAATACAAAAATAAAAATTAAATTGCTAAAAATATGAAAAATGCTAAAAATGCAATTTTCACCATAAAAATAGAAATTTTATGATGAAAAATGCAAAAATAAAGTTAAAAAGCATAAAAATAAAAAAAAATAATGCTAAAAAAGCAATTTTATTATCAAAATATAACTTTTATAATAAAAATATGCATTTTAGCTCCAAAATATCAACTTTATAAAAAAAGATTTTGAAGAAAATGAATGCAAATATGATGAAAACGTAATAAACACTCCCGAATTTTCAACCCGAACTTCCCACTCCTTCAACATATTGTATATTGCTTCAAAGCATCACCAAAATCACAATTTCACAACAAAAATAATAAAATAACCAAAATAAATGCAAGAGTTAGGAGAAGAAGAGAAAATGATGTGCAAAAGCAAATTTTATAGAAAATATTTTAGGAATCCTCAAAGGAATTGGGATTTACCCTAGAAGTGCGTTTTAGCAATAATGAAGCTTGGTTTGGTTAAAATAGTGCTAAAAATCCTAAAAAAGGGGAAGGGGGGGTTTATAGTGTTTGGATAGTAGGTTTCCACGTGTCGATCACCTTGAATGCAAGGGTTTAAGGCTAGAGATAGTCCAAGATTAGTCTCAAAATTCATCTCTAATCAAAATCATTAAGATAGTGTTTTTTGTTCTCTCTCCAAAAATAGCCATAAGTCCCCTTAAATGGGGAATTTTTTTCTTTTTATACTCTTAAGACATGACCCACGTTCGTAAGATGCATGACCCATGATTATGGGTCATTTCCCATTGGCGTGGGTTGTAACCCACGAGTGTGGGTCGGGTGTACTAACCCACAGGTGTGGGTCACTTATCCTACCCATGTGGTATTGTCCCATGCTTGTGGGATGAGCTAAAGACGGAAACTTTTCTTTGGGTTTTACTATCTGCACTTTTGAGGCTATCTCTAGTGGTTTTCAGGGTTTAGGTGAGCGTTTTTAGGTATTTTGGGTGTATTTTTGGGTTTTTCACCTTATTAGAGCGCGCTCGAGATAACTTTCAGAGAAGTCTCCCTCTGTCTTATTGATAGAGACCTTCATCATCATATCATTTGGAGGACCATTAAAATTTGAGTATCAACAAGAGGCATCATTAAAAACATTTATAGCATCCACTTTATCATCAACTTTTGTGCCTTGTTCAATCTTGTCAAAAACTTTAGAAACCAAAGCTTTATTAGTAATTTTTCTCCTCTGCCATACCTTTCGAACAAGGGAATGACCCCTAAAGCTTTCGTGAGGGGGGGACAAAAAATATCCCATTAGCATTAGGTTTGTTGAGATGACAACTAAAAGAGCTATGACCAATAGCATGACAGGTGCTACAAAAGAAATGAAGATTTTCATAACTAATGTCAATATCAAAAAGTTGCCTTCACAGTTAAGCACAAGTTGATATTATAAAGAATTAGCCAAGTCCACATCCATAAGGACTCTTGAAAAATGACTAAAGTCATTATCCAAAGTAGCACAATCAATCCTCAAAGGAACATCGATGTTACAGGTGATATTCAAGTGGTGGTAGATTTTTCTTTATATGGATCAAAACTAGGAATCTAGCATTGAAGTCGTAAAATACCGGGCTTCAGAGTGAGAGAACCCCTACCCCAAACAACATCCTTATCTTGAGTAGAAGGGAGAAGAATATGAAAGTAGCCACGTCTCAAAGATATTAGACGCCATTATGATTTCAATTCCCATAACGAAGAAAGGTTTTCTTTGAATTTTACTAATGACTAAGGAGAACCACCCTTATTCAAAATAACTCATCCAATTAAGGAATGTTGACATAAAGCCAAATGCTTATGGTATAATTGATCTTAACTGCCTAATATGAGTCGGTAATAGTAGCACATAGAGGGCAAATAATGGCTAGTTCAGTAACTATGGACGCATATGTTTTGGCAAGCAAGGGAGTAGTAGGCATATCTTTAAGGTTCGAAACCTCTTTAGGGTTTTGGTTGCCAGGAACACCATAGAGAGGATTCTTAGTAGAAAATAAATCTACATGACTCAAATAATCATCTTCATTAATAGAGATACGCATCCAATAGTCATCAAGATCGAATTTTTTGTCCAGTGGCGTAGCGAGTTGGAGAGAGCAACCTTTATATATTTTTAAATCTCATCAAAAAAATTTCTTTTATCTTTATTCATATATAGTATAGATATATATAAGAAAGGACAATTGCTGGGACAGCTTCGCCCCTTTTGTGAGTTCACCCGGCTTAACTCCGGAATTGTCAAAGTCCTTGTGACTGTCGGATATCAGGGACATCAAATGCAAAAGGATATTTTTTCATGCTAGCTGTGTAGGTGGAATTCCTTCTACCCAATGAAATGTTAATTTCTTAATCTATTAACAACTAATGAGATAAAAGAATTTTAACGCCAGTGAGGGAATAGTCAAGTGGTAACTCCTCTCCAAGGGCATCTTAAGGTGAAGGGTAATACTTGCCATCATTGATTTAAAGTGGAGGACCATTCCCTGTTGTGTATTCCATCGAAGTTTAGGTCATATGACCCCCCTATTAACTAAAAAAAAAAAGTTTTAACACTTTACAATCTCTCTAGTACTATAAAAATACAAAAAAAAACAACAATACCCTTTCAAACAAATAAAACAATTAAACAACCCTACTGCTCAATTAAATAAGTATTGTGAAGGGTTTGAATCCTACTGTCATCAATTTAATAAGGAAGGGTTGCCCCCTATTATGCAGTCCATCGATACTAAGGTCATATGACCTCTCTAATCACAAAAAATAAAATGAGTATTGTTCTTTTCTCAGAACAAATAAAATTGTTTGATTTTTTCAAACATAAGATATTTTTGTTTTTTTATTAAATCATAATATTTTTGTGCAAATTTTTCGAATAATTGAGATTTAATATTTTCATTCGTTTTAATTTTGGAGCTAGAACTTCTATCAAAATGATTTATGTTATTTACATATTTTATACTTAAAACATTTATATTATTTACGTATTCATGCTTAATTAGCTTAATTTTTGTTACTTTTTTTAGTTGCAACTTTTTTTAACTGTTGCTCTCTTTTTTCTTATATTTACTAATTGATATCATAAGTTATTAAGGACAAATTATCATTGTGCTTATAAAGTATTCGTGCTTGTTACATGGTCGTCAAATTTTGATACAACTAAAAAAAAGTAATAATTAAGAAAGCAGAAAAGTAATAATTAATAAATTTTAATAATAAATATATTTTAGTACTCAACAATTTTTATATTGTTATGTTTATTTACTAAGAAATTAGGGTATTTAAAATTTTTTTATGTTTATTTGCTAAAATATTAGGGCATTTACTATCACATAACTCTTTTTTTCTAATAATATATGGGAGAGGGAATGGGAGAGGCTGAGAGTGGAATAAACTTAAAGAGATTGCATATGTCGATGGCATATTGGCCACTAGACCAGTCTACATAGGCACATAACTCTTTTATGTAATTGTTTTATTTATTTAATAGCACTTGTGAGAAATTTTAAAGAGTTAAAACTCTTTTATCTATATAAAGTATATAAAAAGTTGAAGATACATCGTTTGCCATGTAATCTATATATAAGTTGAACACAATAAGTTTTTTTGGCACGTAGCGCCCTAAAATTTCAACACATTTTCAGCTCTTTCTGCTTTCAACATCTCTCTGTATTTTAAGCTCTCTTTGCCCACGTACTCCTCCATTTGCCCTCTATTTCTCTATTTTTTGTTACAATGGAAGTTAACCCTCTATTTTTCTATTGATGTATAGTAATAGTAATAGTAATAACTGGAAAAAAAAAAAGATAGAAGGTTAGACAATCGTCCCCTTTATTTAATACCTTTTGTTTCCCCTTCCTCTTCATTCAATACCTTTTGTTTTTCTCTCTTTCTCAACTTCAATTACAATTATATTTTCCATTATAATCCTTCATTCATAATTTTTCCCAATCAAAACCGCACCCTCTCCTTACTCTGTCTTCTCTTTTCTTCTCTTTTTGTCATTTTTTTTGTCAATTCAAATAAAAATTGAATTCACCTCATTAGCTAATTTCTTATTTTTATCTTAAATTTTGATGTCACCATGTGAAGAAACTTTTCTTTAAATTTTTCTTTTCTATTTTTGTTGGGATTTTATAAGGCAATAAAAATGGAAACAACTAAGGATTGAGTAGTTAATATCAAGCATATTTACCGCGAGGCCAAGGCCAACTTTGCAGCTGATTTTATGGCCTCTTATGCTGCTTTAGTCCCCATTGGTTGTCATAGACTGCAGCCTTCAGCTATGGCTAAAACATGATGCGTATGGCCAATAACCCTGATTTTATGTGTTTTTTAATGTTCCATGATTTCAAGTTAAAGTACACCATTTTTTTCGCTTTGCCTCTTCAATTTTTTCAAGATTTATTCTTTTGGTCTACTTAGGTTCAGGATTTTATAATAGAACTTTTTATTTCATGGCCAATTTTTTGAAACTTAAATTCGTGAGACTTTTTTTCTCTTTAATATTGTGACCTATGAAAGAAATGGACCATTGATTGTATTTTAAAGGTTTGGAAATCTTTATCATTAAGAAAGTGTATGATGAATTTTTGGGTTTGATTGAATTGTAGTATTATTCTTCAATTTCATACAAGAATGTAGCACTATTGCTAGCATCTTAGTAATAAAATTCTTGTTATTATGTGGTGAGGTTTATGGCTTTTGTATTTCTAAAATTTTCAGTGATCAAATGTTATGTTACCATTTTAGTTTGCTTCAAGAAGTTGTTGATGAAAGGTATTGTTATTAGATTCAAAGATTAAAAGTACAAAGAACTTTTCTTAATTAATTAGTTTGATCATTGCATGATTCTTTGATCATAGAGTTACAAAAGAAGTTTTAATGGTTTGCTGCCAAGATAACTACTCAAGGGAAGGAAAAACTTGAGAGTGAGAGGTGAAAAACATGTAATTCTTGTTTATTTATTTATTTTTTCCCGCTTGATGAATGATATAGTTTGATGAGAATCCTAATATGATAAGGAATCCTAATCCAATAAGGATTCAATATGTAACAAGCAATCCTAATCCAACAAGGATTCAATATGTAACAAGCAATCCTAATCCAACAAGGATTGAAGACCCTTTGACTTATGATGGAAGTCCAATCACATGGGCATGTGCTAAGAAGATGAAGGAAGAATTACACATGCTAATTCAAGCAATTTGGGCTCAAAGTACAAATTTGAATAAATCTGATCCGTTTGGTGCACATGGAGTTAATTCTGGTCTAAATTTTATTCATTTGGCAT